>JAADYJ010000325.1:0-25173 GCA_023338205.1 Halophytophthora polymorphica
GGACTCAATCGACGGCGCCTTCCTGGGCCACCTGGGCACATCAGAGCTTGCAGCGGCGTCACTGGCGATCACGTGGACGAACGTCGCGCTGGACGGCGTCTGGGCAGGTGCATCAGCGCTTCTCACTCTCTGTGGCCAGGCATGGGGTGCCAAAAATCGTGACTTAGTCGGCGTCTGGCTGCAGATGGGGCTCGTGGTCGTCAGTGTGCTGTCCGTGCCCGTGATCATCTGGTACTTCTGCCTCGGCTACCTGCTGGAGGCGTCCACGGACGACCAAGAGGTCATCCGCCTGGGCACCCGCTTCGCGCGCATCTTGTCGCTGTCCATCTGGCCGTCGCTGGTCTACGCGTGCGTGCGGCTGTACTTCCAGGCCATGGGCATCATGACGCCCACGACCGTGGTGGGCGCGCTGTCTATCGGCGTGGCGGTGGCGGCCAACTACGTGTTCATCTACGGCGCCTTCGGCTGGGGCGGCCTGGGCTTCGACGGCTCGCCGCTAGCCACGGTGGTGGCGTCCTTCTTCCAACCGCTGGCGCTCATCTCGTACTGCATCTGGTACAAGAAGATGCACCAGCAGGCCTGGGGCGGCTGGGACTTTTCCGCCTTCACGCCCAACCGACTCAAGATCTTCCTGGGCATCGCGGGCCCCGTGGCGGCCAACAGCCTGGTGTCCAACATGGCCAACTCGGCGCTGACGCTCGTGGCGGCCAAGCTGGGCTCGGACATCATCGCGGCCAACGCCGTCATCTCGGGGCTCTGGTCCATGCTCTGGGCGCTCTTCTGGGGCTTCGGTTGCGCCACGCAGATCCGCGTGGCCAACTACCTGGGCGCCAACCGCCCGCAGGCCGCCAAGACGCTGGCGCTGCTGGGTTTTGGCTGCACGGTGGTGACGGTGGTGACGCTGGCCGTGGCCTCCTTGGCGCTGCGCGAGACGCTCTTCCGCCTCTACACGAGCGACGACGCGCTGCTGCAGCTGTGCATGCTGGTGCAGCCCATCTTCATCACGGGCTACATGATCGAGTCCATGGAGGTGCTCACGTCTGCGGTGCTCACGGCCATGGGCGAGGTGGCCGTGACGGCCTGGACGAGTTCGCTCAGCGTCTGGTTCATCGAGCTGCCCATTGCCTACTTTGGCGGCGTCGTGCTGGGCTTCGGCTTCCCCATGCTCTGGTACGCCGTGTGCGTCATGGAGGTGATCAAGTTTGCCATCTACGTCTACGTCGTGTCGCGCACGGACTGGCAGGCCATGGCGCAGCGCGCGGCGGACAACATGGAGGCCACGAGCGAGAGCGAGACGGAGGTGCAGGCCGAGTCCATGCACGTGGCCATCGCGGAGGGCGGCACCCCCATGGGCCTGGCGCCTGTGGTGCGCTCGCCCTTCCCGCAGCAGCTCATCACGCCGTCCACGCGGAAGCAGCAGTGGGAAGACATCGAGGACCAGATCGAGCACGGCGCGCACCTGCGTTCGCCCTTCTTCGGCGGCAGCACGCCCAGGCGAGCCAACTCGTTCTCGCACGCGTAGCCGGAGACTCGCCGTTGCTGTAGATTAGTGTCGTAGGGGGCAAGCGGGCGACATCAGGGCGGTCGGGTAGACAGACCGATAGAAGGATGGATGGATGGATGGCTCGGTTGATTGACAGGATCCGAGCGTCGCTTCGTGCGCAATGACTCGTTCAGAATAGAAGCCGCTCTGTTGCTGCAAAGCGATTTCCTCCCACCGTTCGTCTACATGGTGCTTCGTTTAGTGGCCTGCTCACTTCAACGGACCCTTGCTGCTGCTGCTGCTGCTGCTGCTGTTGTTGCCACCGAGCAGCGCGTCCGAGCCCTCTTCGTCCTTGTCACTGGCATCCGTGGGCGGGTTGAGCGCCTCCAGCTCCGCCACCTGGCAGCACGGACAGTGGCCCGCCTTGAGGTACTCAAACTCAAAGTCCTCCTCGTGGAAGAAGCGGCGGCAGTGCGGCGACAGGTGGATCTTGAGCTCTGGGATCATGTTACGGTAGTACTTGGGCCGCAGCGCCCGCGTCGGGTACTTGACAATGAAGATCTCGCTGGGCCGCAGAGCCCGCAAAGTGCGAGCGTCCACTTGAAGCACGCGGTACTGGGCCGCGCCCGAGCGGTGGCCCACATTGGCGCCGTACGTGGCCTGTTTGTTGAGCGCCTGCTCGAACAACTCGGCACCGCTCTTGCCAGTTTCCTCGGCCACTTCTGGCTCGTCGTCGTCCAGCTTCATGCTCTGGGACCCGTTGCCGTGGTCGGTCTCCCGCCAGCCGTCTCCACCGCGCGTGCCACCACCTGCGCCGTCGTTCGGGTGAGTCCGAATGAGTTCCTCAGCTTCTTCGTCGGACAGTCCAGACTGCATTCCAGTGCAGACACGAACAAACAGAAAGATACGATACAGAGCGCGTAAGGGATAGAGCGAGATATATGGAGGTTCAACCGTAGGGCGTGGGCGCACCTCGGGCTGGAACTCGACCAGCGGCAGGTTCTCGAAGGACACGAAGGAGCGCACGAACGGGTGCCCCGAGTTCACGCAGACGTCCCCCGTGCCGTTCGGGTTCAACAGCGGGTTCACGGTGGACGAGCGGTAGTCCACAGGCAGCAACTCCTCCCGATCCGCGTATGGTCGAGCCTGCAGCGTCATGGCTGTGCGCTCCACTGTGCGTTGCCACTCCGGTCGCAGCTTCATCTGCAGCAGCTTCTCGAACGTCTGGCGCGCCAGCTTGAAACTCTCGAGTTGCAGCGCGTGGTGGCCCAGGGTGAAATAGATGTTGCCTAATGAGATGCCCGGCGGCGGCGGCGCCACCACAACGGTACTGCCAGCACCGCTTGTAGCGTTGGTATTGTTGACATTGCTGTTGCGACTGCCGATGCCTCGAGCCGACAACTTGTTGAGCAGGAAGCGGGCAGCATGAAAGAGTGCTTCAGGCAGTAGCGTCGTGAAGGGTTCATCTGTGAACGCGTACACCATGGCGTAGGCATAGTAGAGCTCGGAGAAGAGCTCGCTCTCTTTGGCGGCGGCCAGACGAGTTTGTTGCTCGTCGGTGAGTTCAATGGGCTCTGTGGGCTGCTGGCTCGACTGATCCTCAGCATCACCCAGCACAGCCCGCATCTGCTGCTCACAAAGCCGCCAGTAGTAGTTGGCAGCGGCACGGAAGCGATGCTCGCTCACAGCGTTGGCGATCAACTGACGCAGCAGCTTGGAGCACTGATCGAGTCGCTGCGCACGCGTGTAGGCCTCCAGCGCGTCGTCAAACCGATCCTGCGTCACGAGCCACTGTGCGTATGGGACAAAGACGTCGTCCGGACGGCGCACGCGGTCACGGTGTCGATTAGCAAGACGCACAGCCTCCTCCCAGTCTTGCAGACGGATGTGCATCTGCAGCAGTGCGTCCACGTCGCCCAGCTTGAGGTACACGTCTCGCGCATTGGCAAATTGGTCGCCCTTGAGGAAGAAGTCGGCGGCCACAGTCAGCACTTCGCGGTTGTTAGCCATATCAGGCTTCCGCGTCAGCACCAGCAGTTCATCCAGCCAGCCATGTTCACCCAAGATTTGCGCTGCACGCAGTGCGTTACCACTGGCCGCGTACATCTCAGCAGCCGCACGCCAGTCTTGGACGTCTTCAGCCCAGCGTGCTTGCGCTAGAACCAGCTCCTGCACGTCGCCGGCTTGACGCGCCTCAGCGAAGCGTTTGGCTTCTTCCCACATACGCAGGTCGGCGAACATCTTGATGGCACGTGCCGGGTCACCGGAGTCAGCGAAGAACTTGGCAGCCAACTGGAACTTGCCTTGATGCGCCATAATCTCGGCCTGCAACATCGCGCGGACCGTCTTGGTTTCTTCTCCGTCCGTGTCTTCCACGTCGTCCGGAACGTCACCACCGTTTGCGCCATTGGACTGCGGAAGTTGGTGGCGCCAGATCTTCTCCAGTGCGTTCACCAGCTCAATGTAGCGCACGTCGCGCACACGGATGAAGGCCTTGCGGGCGACGGCAAAGCGCATATTCTTGAGTGCCTCCCAGGCCAACAGCCGCCAATCCGCCGCCGTCACACCCAGACACGACACCTCGTATGCTTGGTCGAAGGCATTCTGCTCCAGATAGCGGTACAGCGGCGCGGACTGCGGCACATCAATGGTTTGCACACTGAGAGCGCTGAGGGAGAAGACCTTGGAGCCTGAAAAGCCCACCACGAAGCCCTGCATGCGTTGTGTGTGGCCCGGGTATTGGCCAGCACGGATTTTGAGCTGGCCGTTGCCTCCGAAGCACAGCATGTCCTCACACTCGGTGTTCCAGGCCACGCTGTTGGTCGCGCCTTCCTCGAACAGCAGCTGCTTGGTCGCCAGGTCGTACACGAGGCACTTGTGTGAGTCATCCACCACTGCCAGTTTCTCGCGACTGCAACAACATATTCACAGACAAGATGTAAACAACGTCAGCTTTGAGCGAATTGAGCTAGCAGCAGGTAGCACGAAGCACACAATCGCAACTACGCACTTGGCGCTGATGTCCAGGCACGAGATGGGGCTGCTCTGCTGGATGAGCGGGATCGGGAACGGGTTGTTGATGAAGATTTGCCAGACGGAGCCGTCCTTGAGCCCGACGAGCAGTCCCTCACGCCCAGGATCGCCACCCGTAACCTTGATGTAGCGGATGAGCGCCTCCATGACCCACTCACGCTCTTTGCGACCGGAAAAGTCGTACTGCTGCAGCTTCTGCTTCTGGCACAGGATGAAATGTAGGTTCGTGACCACCAGCAGGCTGCATGGAAGGTCCTTGGCGATGCGCTCCTTGACGCGGTAGTGCATGTCGTAGCTAGCATTTGAGCCGCCCGTGAGTTCGTAGATGATGATGCGGTCTGAGAGCTGCACGGCCAGACGATCGCGGTATACACTGAGCTTCTTGACGCAGTCCCGCGTCTTGATGCGCACCTTTTGCTCCGTCATGAGGTGCTGCACGATCACATCTGTGAGGTGCTCGCGGTAGGCATAGCGCTCCTGGTAGATGCCATGAACCGTGCCGAATACGAGGCAATACATGGACACCGAGCCGTCTTCGCAGCCCACAGCCACAAAGTTGGTCTTGGGTCTCGCCTGCAGTGCCCACACCCAGCTTTCCTGTTGGCAGATACTGCAAGTTCCACAATGATATCGAGAGGCAATGGCATACAGAAGCCGCGTCAGTCATGAACACCAGTCGTTAGCATGGTAGAACAAACGAGGAGGGACATCTTACCTGACGAGAAAGATGCCATCTTTGGTGTACAGCCCGGCTTTGTGGTTGCTGCCTCCCACGAGCAAGTACTTGCCCTTACTGCATCATCCAGACAGACATTAGCGCCGCCAGTAGCTGCACTATGTGATCAATTGAAGGGTGAATACATCCCGAAGACGCACCTGAAGTAGGTGATGCTGGTCGGGTTGAAAGCCAGCTTGCGCGCCTTGCCCTGCATGGTGCCGTTCTGCTGGAAGAAGGCCAACGAGCGGTCCCAGCAGCCCACAGCCAGCACATCCGAAGCGTCGTCTTCGTGCGCTGGGCTCCACGCCAGCGCCCAGACCGGCGCATTGGCACGCTCAATGAGTCGTTTCTCCACCCCCTGCTTGTCGCGCAGCGTCACGTTGCCATTGAGTAGACCCAGCGCCAGAACCTGGCCGTCCGTACTCCAGCAGGCCGAGAGGATCTTGGCCACCACCTTGTGCTTGGCCACGGACTTCTGTTCGGGGGACCAGAGCCCAAAGTCCGAGGCCGTGCAGCTCGCCAAACTCTGCGACTGCGGGTTGTAGGCTAATTGCTGGATGCTATCGTTGTGGGTGTACTTGAGGATGCCTTCAGCCTTGTCCGTCCAGATGATGACAATGTTATCAGCACCTCCCGAAGCGAAGCGTTTGCCGTCGTGCGCGTAGTCCACGGTGTAGACCGTGGCCTTGTGGCCCTTGAGTGAATGCAGTAGCGTGCCGTCTGCAGCATCGTACACCAGCACACGCGTGCCCACGGCCGCTACGATCTGCGTCCCATCCGGCCGGAAGGCCAGGTCCTGCACCACGAACTTCTCGCCGTTGCGCTCCGGCACCTTGTCCGCCCACGCCAACACGCTGCGCATCGTGGATCGAACCTCGTGGCTTGTGCCGATGATAGCCCTTCTTCTCGCTCCGCGTCTCTCGTGTGTGGCTGGATCTGTGGTGTCTAGTTAGCCGAGGTGCACGCCGGCCTGAAGGCGAAAAGTCGCCCGTGGTGGATCCGGTCGGATCTTGAAAAGCCGCAGACCTTTTAGGGCTCAGACCCCAGCGCCTCGACGACTTCTCTGTCTTCTGAGCCTGCGAGGGCTGGGCAGTTCAGCGATCAAGCCGTTCCACCGCACGATAGCGGCGGGTAGAGCAATGGAGACCTCGAGGATTCCAGGTAGAGATGGAGCTTCGGCGACCAAGGCTGCAGGGAACAATCGTGATCAAGAGACATTGATGCCTACTCTACCTGCAAGGATCCGCGTTGTGGTGCGCGTTCGACCGCTGCTGGCGCTGGAGCGTGGGCATACCAGCAGCTTCTTGATAATAGATCGACCGCGCCAGTCGCTGCAAGTCGCGTCCAGCGGGAGTGGCGCGGGTCAAGCCAAGAGCTTCCAGTTCGACCACGTGTTCGATGCATTGGTCTCTCAGGTAAGGTGTTGTGCTGTGTCTGGGTGAAGGTTTAGTTTGAAAGCACACTGACAATGGAAGCGGTTGCTGTCAAGGAAGAACTGTACGCGGACATGGGCTTGCCGGAGATGCTAAAGGCCGTGGTGGATGGCTACCACGCCACAGTCTTCGCCTATGGACAGGTGAGCTTGTACTCACAGTAACAACATCTCGTAGGCTACATGCGTTCTCTCACCTTGTTCGTTGACCCTGGATACGCTCAACAGACAGGATCAGGCAAGACGTTTACCATGGAAGGCTACGACTACGAAGCCAGTGCGGCCGTGGACAACGTGGATGGTAATTCTCGGGCTCGTGTGCGGCCCAAGGTGACAGTGGAATCCTCCTCGTCCGAGCGCATTGGCGTAAGACTCGTATCTGACAGTCAGCAACCCGCTCCAAACTTGCTCGGTTGTGTTGCAGACTGACTTGGACGCGTTTGAATGACTTGCGTGTTCCACCAGATCATTCCGCGTGTGATCTCCCAGCTCTTTGATCTTATCGCGCAACCGTCACAGCTTCACAGTAGTCGGGAGTTTACTGTGCGCTGCTCCTTCGTGCAGATCTACAACGAGCAGATCCTGGACCTGCTGAACCCGTCGCACTTGCATCCAAGCGTCAGTGGCAATCGTCATGGAGGTCAACAGACTGCACCGGGGTTACGACTCCGCTGGACAGCGGCGCGTGATTTTTACGTGGAGAACCTTCGAGTGCTTGAGTGTACCTCTCCGGAGCAGGTACTGCGGCACTTCCGTGAGGGGGTGCGTCACAAGGTCATGGCTTCGCATCGTCTCAATGCCGCGTCGTCGCGTTCGCACTGCCTCTTCACGTTGTATGTTGAGCGCCAGGACCCCACAGCCGCAGATGGGTTCGTGACACAAAGCAAACTGGCGCTCGTGGACCTCGCTGGTTCCGAACGGGTAGCCAAGACGGGCGCCTCGGGCGTCACGCTGAAGGAGTCCATCGGCATCAACAAGTCGCTCTTCGTCCTCCGGCAGGTCATCCAGGCACTCAGTGGTGAGGACGAGGATGGTCAAACGCCTACAACCTCCAGGAAGAGCGGCAATGCCGTCGCTTATGTGCCGTATCGGGATTCAAAACTCACGTCGCTGCTGAAGGACAGTCTGGGCGGTAACAGCCTCACGCTCATGGTGGCCTGTCTGTCGCCAAGTGACGCGCACGCCGACGAGAACCTCAGCACGTTGATGTACGCGGCCCGAGCGCAGCGCATCGCCACGAAACCCACAAAGAACACAGATCCGCGTGTTGCGTTGATCCAGAATCTCCGCGACGAAGTGGTGACGCTTAAACGGCAGCTCGCACAGGCGCACGAGGTAATTCTGGGCTTTCAGGAGCAGATCTCATCGCCTTCAAACGACATGGAGAACCAATTAGAGGGTAATGAAAGCGGTGAGCTGAAGTCAGAGCAGCCGCAGGCAGAGTCGAAAACGCAAGAGAAACCGGAAGTTCTGCCCCCAACGCCCGGTATACCACGAACGAGCACTGCATCCACTCCAGCCGAAGCTTCCAACGTGTCGTCTTCGGCAAATACGACAACGAAATCGATGTCACGAGTCACTCGAGACTTGAAGCTCAAGGTTATCGACAGTGTCGCTCTCGTGAAGCAGTTGTACGCGACGGAGAAGCGACTCTCAGAACATGCAAACACTCAATCCGATCGTGTCGAGGCGCTACAACGCGAGACCCGCGTGCTGAGCGTGGAAAACCAGTCGCTTCGTGAGAAGATGGAGGTCCTTGAGTACTTGTTGGCGAATCAGAAGTCCCCATCCAGTAGGAATCAAGCGGAGAAAGAGGATGCTATGACCGAAATCCCAGGCTACGGGTCGCTTCGTCGCCACGCATCGTCGTCCTCCAACCCAGAACTTGTTCCCGTACCCCCGTCGACAGCGCGCATCCAGGAGGTGTTACGAGGCTCACGACCAGTTTCGGGGGGCAGCAGCTCAGGGTCCGAACGACGGAGACGCCGTCAAGGCACGTCGCTTCCCTCCAATACAGCAAATCAACCCCGCGCTGCAAACACTAGCGGGAATGAGCCGCGTTCGCGACGCCACGCCAAGCAAGCGGAGACCGGTCTGCTATCTGTGAGTATCTCCATCCTTCCATCCGATGCGGGTTCCATGTCGGTGGTAATATGGGCACGACTAATAGTGGTTGGTGTTTTGGGGACGCACGGTAGTTCTCGGAGCTCAAAGATTTGCTAGGAGGTAAGAAAACGTCGTCGACAAGACAAGATCGACGCCGCGACACCAGCAATTCTGCCGCAAGCGCTCGTCACGACCAATCACTCACTCGCAAACATCAAGTGGAAGATCACCAGGCTGAAGTCGTGGGGTTGTTGCCATCTACAGCACCTCCAGGCAAGGTTCCAACCGGGTTATTCTCCTTGCGTGATAGTGCAACTGCACCAGTGGATCTGCATCGGTCCAGTGCATTGGATCTCGGTACGTGGAGTCAACGTTATCTTGCCATTACCATTCGGGTGTGGCTAATGCACGTACCTGCTACATTGACGGTAGATCCACTGGACTCGCTGTCGGAGTTGAGTCGCCTCATGCGTGTGAAGGCAGCGCTCCGGGAGGAGATGCGCTAGAGAGGACATCACCCAGACGAGGAACGAAGGTCCTACCTTCCTTCGGATTGAATCCAATATCGTCCACTACCTTGCATACTGTTGCTTCCTTTCTGGCTTGTGCTTGAAATGCAGCATGGCCAATGCTGCCGGTCTTACCGCTGCTTGGAGTCGAAGCGGCTGAGGCAAATGGCAAAAGCCTGCATCATGGACAGCGGGTACTGAAAGTCCATGTTGAAGCAGTCCTTGCCCACCTTGCCCAGCTGCAGTAGCACGTGCTCCTGTGGTAGCGATACTGTGCCTTGATCCTCGTAGATGTACTCCGGGTGAGCCTTGCGGTACTGTTCGCGTAACTGATCGCTCATGGGCTCTGAGTGCACAAGCTGGAAGTTCTTGACCGACACGCAGGTGGCACGACTGCGGAAGTCCACGATGCACGACGACAGCGGGTCATACTTCGTTTCCCGCTTGTGCATGAAGATGAAGTTGGACGAGTCCAGCACATTCTGTCCGCCCTGCTCCACACAGATCCACATTCACAAGCCGATGCGCACAACAACATGAGAATTAATGCATTGACCACTGTTTGCTGTGGTGGTTCACGCTACTCACAGCTGCAAAAATAGTGCGAACGTGCTCCTCCATCATCTGGTCGCGGGACAAAGGACGCCACTCGACGTGGCCCGTTCCGTTTGCTAGGACTGCTGGGATCGCTACCTCCATTTTCCTCGAGTATGGCTGATAGTTGGAAAAACAGGGTAGCCGCTCTCCGTCGGTTCGCATGAATTTAATGAAAAACGAGCACTGCACAGGAAATGCATAGCTGCGCGCACCTTTTTGGAGTTGTGGTACCGAATGTACCCGAGGTCAGCGCGAACACTCTGCCGGATCTCGTCGTCCACCTCGCAGTCCGAGTCCACGTCCTCCGGATTGTCGCCTTGGTCGTACAGACTGTACTCCATGTAACCCGCATTGGACCGCAGCTTCCCCATGTATTGGTGGCTCCGCATCATGCGAGACAGGAACAGGTCGTCCCTAGCGATTCGTACAGATACACGCAAGGCACAAAGGTTAGTGTTTGTTAATCGAGTTTTGGTCAATAAGTCAAACCCAACACCAAACGACGTTCTGCAGGTCAAACCTGTTCATGGAGATGACGTAGTGCGACGTGAGTCGGCTGGTGGGTTTCTTGCGCGCATACATGATTGGACGGCCGCTGGAGCTGTTGACCTCGAGAAGTAGCGTGTAAATTGGTGCGAGCTTGTTGGGTCCGCTGTCATTTCGTTCGATGAAGCATTTGATGATCTGGCCACGGCCAGCCTCCAGTGGTCGCTTGACAAAGTCCATCAAGTGGTCCGGTATGTACGGCACGCTCTTCGGGTTGAAGAACTAGGGCGACGGCATATCACAAACATATTCGTCAGAGATCGAGTCTGGCAACGACAATGTGCTCTCATGGGCGAAGTAGACCGACTTACCTGCGCCTGAATCTTCTTGGGCTCCTCTTTCTTGCTGCGTCGCTTGTCCTTGCGCTTTTCGCGTGATTTTTCGCGGTTCCCACCTCCGTTCGAAGGCGCTGTCCCCGCATCTTTCGCCCCTTCGTCGCTGTGGTTGCTGACTCGGTCCTTCTTGTCACTGAATGAAGCGCCGCGAGATTCCACAGAGTCACTCCTCGCGTCGTCATCACGTGGAGACCCGCGCTTCATCTTTCGGAGCTCCCCGTAAATATCTTCGTGCGTGGCGTTTCTCCTGTTACTCAGCAGTCCGTCCGCGTCTTCTTTGTCTTCGACGTCAAAGTTGTTGCTCTTATACTCGTCCTTGCCGTCCCCCTGCGGAGTCGACGAGCGGTTGCCACTTGCCTTGGGAGAGCCGTGCTTGCTCTCCATCACAATAATTGGGTCGTCTTCTTCTGCCGCCACGAGCTTCTCCTCTTGCTTCGGATCAGACTTCACGTCTTCCAAGAACGGGATCTCTTCCACATCCTCGAACGAATCATCAAGATTGGGAACGTGCACCCTCGCGGCTTTCGTTTTCTTGGCGTCGCCGCCAGCCTTTGCTTGTGCGCCGTCTTGTCCTTCCGCCTCAGCGTCAGCCTTCTTTGACGATCTTCTCTTGACAGTGATAATTTCCTCCTCGGGAACGTTCGGTCGAGACTGGCCGCTGAACTGCGCCGCTTTTCCCATTTTTGTGGTGAACACGCCACCAGCATTACCTTCGTGGCCCGGTCGTAAGGTGCTCGCCCGTTGGAGTGGGGCTGGTTCATCGTCAAGGTTGCGATGACGACTTGATAGCGCAGCAGTCGTGTCGTTCAGCACCTCCATCGTACTTTTCTTCACCACCGTGTGCATCGGGTTCACAACCGGAGCTTTCTCAATCGGAGGGGCCGTCACTGGCGCACGCATCGCCTTGGGAGGTTTCATTGCCGGGGAAATACCGCGCTCGTTCCGTGCGTGTGTCGACGCGCTGGCAATGGCTGGAGCCTCGTCCCCGAGGATATCTACCGGCTCTGCCCTTGGTGTCACCTTGGCTTCCACTTGAGGTGAACGCCCAGATGTCGGCGGTATTCGCTTGACGTCTGGCTTACCTCTTGCTGGAGCAGCAGTTACGTTCTTCGTGTCATCCTTGCTCTCTCCAGCCGAACGAGGGGTACTCGCAGCTTTAGCCTCTCCTTTAGGAGGAGGAGCCATAGATGGAGGCGCCATTGATGGCGGAGCCTTTGATGGAGGCCCAATCGCCTTTGCTTGACCACCACTTGGCGGTGGACCCGATGGTGGACGCGCTGCTCCTCGAATTTTGGCGACCGATGCACTCGGTGCTGCGCCATTCGGCGGCGGCCCATTGGGGGGCGGCAGCGACGACTTGGCGCGGAAGGCGGCGGCAGCTGACACTCCACCCTTCGGTGGAGGGTTGGACGGTGGAGGCAGTGCCTTCTTCTTCGTGGGCCCTCCTCCACTCTGACACAGCATGGCAACACAATTAGCAAGTTATGTGAAGGTATAGTTCGCTACCAGCAGACTCACCTTGGCGTCGGCAGCATCCTTTGTGCTTGGAGGTGGCGCCGTCTTGGGCGGAGCCTTCATCCTCCGAGGCCTGTACAGCATCAGACAGATCACACAAGATGAAGACCGCGGAAACACGTACAATGAAGCAAAGCCTCTCAGCCAGAACACGGCACTTACGTCGCGACATCTCCGTTGCTCACGTTCTTGCTCTCACCCGAGGCCTTCCCGTCCGCCATGTCGTGTCCAGCAGCTCGCTCACCTTTGTCGTCTCGGTTTTTGGCTCGGACGTCGTGCGCTGGCTGGGCGGTAGTGCGCTTTGAAGGCGAATAGCCGCCAGCCTGGGCAAAAAACCTCTTCGTCATGGTCGTAACGGACGAGATCTGGTGCACCACGGCCGTACTTGTCCTTTACGTGGCCACGCAGCCGCCTCCGCCAGATGCTTGACCCAGAATGTCGCCAGGCAAGAAGCCCAGGCTTTGCCAGGGCCACCCCCGCCCCAGAAGCTCTCATTCTACAATGTTCTCCGAGAGCAAGCAAGCAAGATTTTCCCGCCGTACGGCGCGCGCCATGGCGGTATTCCTGGACATGTTCAAGACAAGTAAGATTTACCTGTAGTACCGCCGCACGCCGGCTCGCTATTGGCACTGCGACGTGAACGCCGCCATCAACCTCATGGAGCTGCTCAAGCGCGACTGCTGCAACCCGAACGCCTGGGGGTCTTCCGTCGCAGCAACTGGTAGCGAGCAAGCATCGCACAACACGTGGGAACACGGATTGCGTCGCACGATTCCTGCGCAGAGTCGAGGTCGAGCTGCGTCCAAGAAACTCACCAAACAGGAAACAGGTAGGGCCATGCCATGAGTGCATGCTTCGCCTCCCGCGGAGTTGATGCTCCGCCCCCTGGTCAACCTGTATACGAAGATTAGCTTTGCGTGCCTTTCTCACCATTGCTTCAGTAGCTGGAGCTTCCAGGCACAAGTTGATCTATTGAACTGTTACTGCTTCGACTCGGGGCACCCTGCTCCAGGAGTGCGCGTCTGGATGTCGCGCACCAGGGCATCCGAGAGCTGCTGGCCCTCCATGAAAGCCTTCATGTGCAGGATCGGGTGCACTCCGATGTCCGAAATGCTCTTGCCCGAAATGAGCTCGCTGTATTTCTGCGGGTGGAAGTTGCTCAGCGGGTCCGCGCTGCTCGAGGTGTCCGCCGACACGCCTTCCACCACGTTGAAGAGTGCGTCAATGTCGTTCATCTTCATGAACGGACACGTCGCGCAGCCGCCGGCAGTGGAGCAACCTTCGCCTCCGGCCACGCCAGGCACCAACTCATCTCCTTCTGTCGCCACCGCGTCCGCAGCCACAGGGAAAATAATTTCCACCTCGGGCTTCGTGCCTCCAGCCTGCGAGTTGAGCGTCTCCTGCACGCCACGAACGATGGCCGTGATCATACCGGCCTCCGTGCCCAGCACGAAGCTCAGCTTTTCGCCAGACTGCTTCTTCACAGCCTCTGCGGTCTTGTCCTTGATGAAGTTCAGGATGTTGGAAGTGGAACCCACGACGCCGCGACCATTGTTCTGAGCCTCCATCGCTAGCGTGAACATCTCGCCGGGCACCTCGAAGTGTGCCGTATGGAAAGCGTGGCTGTACTCGTCACGCACACGCTGGGTTACCTTGTCGCCGAACATGTGGTGTACCACGCAGTTGCCCTCCTTAAAGTAGTCGAAGCGCTTCAGCAGCTCCGCGACCGTCTTGCGGTTGTGCTGCGGGTGGATCTGGCGGATTTTGTCGTCAGGAAGCTCCGCAATGTGCTCGAACATCTGCTGCAAGTTCTCGCCCATGTACGTGTCCGGGCCGTACCACACGTTGATGTCTGGCACCTGCGCGAAGGCCTGCAGCACCGTCTGCACCACGTTGGACGAAGTGCACGTGATGGTTGGCACCAGGTCGTGCGCGAAGGCCTTGCTGCGCAGCGACGTGTTGATGTACACGATGTGCAGGCTGTTGGGCGTCTTGGCAGCTTTCTGCAGGTACGCAATGTACGCCTGCTTCTCCGCCGACTCGGCCAGACTGCAGCCGATCTTCTGCTCCGCCAGGCGGTACACAGGGATGTGCGGGAAGCCGTTCGAGTCCAGGTTCGCGCGCACGCTCTCGGACATGAAGTCCACGCCTAGAACAGCCACGGACTGAATGCCCTTCTTGGCCATCTTGGCTGCAGCTTCCCCCATGGCCAGGGAGTCCGCGATGAATGTGTGCGGCCACGATAGCGAGGACAGGATGCCCTGCAACGCGCAAACGCACGAGAGCAATCGCATCAGCATCGCCTAAGCACTGAATGCAACAGCGCTGACGTCACGCGGTGGTTTCCCCTCGCTTACCTGCAGCTCCGGGTCCATATAGAAATGCGCGACCACACCCATCTTCTTCTCGTGCAGCAGCGCGTCCAGCTCTTTCACCACCTGCATGTCCGGCTTGAGGTAGTTAGCTTGCGCCTCGGCGAACGATCCTTGCGCCGACACGCCGTCCGCCGACACCTGCACGTCACGAAGCCCGCATTTCACAACAAGCCATCAGCCAATTTCCGTATCCATCGCGATTTCCCAACGCCAGCAGTGATAGGCACACAAAACGCACCAAAATGGACGGGAAGGGGCGGTCCCAGGAGGCCGCGAGCGACGCGGGGGCCGCGGCTGTGGACTGGAGACGCGCACGACGCGGCGCGACGGCGCGGAAGCTGCGCGAGAGCTGCAGGGCGGCGCGCATCTTGGTCACTAGACGAAGCGTTCTGGTCTGGGGCTGAGGATTTTTGTACGCGCTTGAGCTGCTGCGAGCAAATCGGAGAGTGATGCAGGAGAGGCAAGGGCGGGGGTGGCAGGGAGACAGGGGGCAACGGCAAACTGCCGCCGCCCTGTCGATAAGGCACGACGCCACGACCAGAACTTGCAACAGGCTGGCTGGCGCGCTTGAAGACAGTCACAGCTGGCCTATCGACAGGGGGCGGCGGTCTCTTTTTGCAAAACGAGGTGGGGCACCACCAGAACCAACGCGTGAACACGGGATGTTTGCATCGGATTGCGTTACCCGACGAATGCCGAGAAAAGAGACAAGATACCTTGTTTTGCGAAAGCTCAATCGGACAGAGCCGGGGTGCGGCTACCTTATACCGGGTCAAAAATTGGCCGTAATTTGGACTTCCACCTGGGTCAGGACCTGTCATTTTGCAATACCTCACGTCGTATCTTGTCATTCCAAGTGCCGGCGTACCGGCTTGTTGGTACGCTATTGACACCTCGGACCTCGGCATGACCTGGAGGCAGACGGAGGCTAGTGCTCCATGTCCGCGTGCGTCCTGATCTCACTCTCACGCGGCAGAAGAAGGACTCGTGACCGCGTCGCGAGACTGCAGTTCCTACTAGGCGAGAGACTGCAGCAGAGCAGAGCGCGTTAGTGTTTCTATGGCTGGAGGCAGAAATGACATGGCCAGCAAGGTCCGGTGAAGGGGACGACGATGGCGGTGGCGTCGCGGGATGTGGAGCGCTGGTGAATCGTCTCTGGTGCGATAGATGTATGAAGAAGGGTCGTTCTGGCCTACTCTGAGGCCTTTTCGGCAATAGGCATGCTCCTATAATAACGCAGATATATCAATGGCGACAGCGATGAAATCCTTGTTGAGTTTGTTCACGATCTATGCCTTGTGATCTGGTGCATCAACAACAAGTAGCACGAGGAAGAGGTGGCGAAAAAAGATGCAATCACGGGGGCACTGCAACCTGTGCAACACGAGGGCAGAGGGCAGCGGAGAGAGCGATCGTAATGAACGACGAAGCTACTACTACTCGGGCGTGACTGCGGGCACGTCCACCTAATTCAGAAGTAGAGCTCTAGACCTCCAAGCGACTACCTCGCTTCGTGCAAAAGGAAAAGCTCCTTCTAGATGAAGCCAACTCAATAGCCAAACAAACTGTATCCAGCTTCCTGCGAAGATTATCGTCTACAAGAATGAGGAGGGTTCTCTGAGCCACTGGTGCTCAGCGCACAAGCTTCCCGCGTTGGGCATCGGCACGATATTGGCAGCAGTTCCATGCATTTAAGCATTACCAGTATGTAAACTACGCGGCGGAGATGAAGCTCTCAAGAATGGATACAACGGCCCCAACGCTGATTCTCTCCTCCGGGTCGTAGGAGCACATGCGCGTCACTAGTCTCCACTGCTCATCGCCGAAATCGGTTGGGCGTGGCGGCAACATCCTCTTCCTCGCGACATGGTATTTCACCGCTGCGTCAGGAATAGAGTTTCCCCACGGAAGGTTTCCCGTCACCACCTCGATGATGGACATGCCGAACGAGTAGATGTCCGACTCGAAAGTCGCCCTCCTACCCTGTAGTACTTCGGGCGCCTTCCAGCGGAACGCACCAAGCGCTCCGCCGTCGGCAACCGTAGTCGAAGCCTTGTCGTAAGTGGCGAAACTCAGTCCAAAGTCCGCCAACTTCGCGCACCCTTGTTCGTCGACGAGGATGTTGTTTCCCTTGAGGTCTCCGTGGACAATGTTGTGGTTGTGCATGTGCTGGAGACCTAAAGCAGCTTGGTGCAGTAAAGCCCAGACGCGACTCGGGCTTCCCGCATTCTTAGCATAGTTCACAATGGTCCCTCCCATTGCGCGCTCACACACGAAGCACGGTCGCCCCTCGTGGCATGCCCCAAACAACTCGACCAAGTTTGGGTGGCGCAGTGAAAACCACAAATTTGCCTCGTCCACAAACTGTAGTCGCTCTTTCGCCGCAAAACCCGGTAACAGCACTTGCTTCACCACCACTGGCGAATCCAAGTACACCCCTTCGTACACGGCGCCGGACGATCCGTCGGCCAAGTGCTTGCCAAGCTGAACACGATGTGCCGGGACGAACCACGGCGGCAAGCCTGGAATCGCTGGAGCAATATCAAGCCCAGGACTCTGAGCTACACTTTGCAGCAAAGCCAAAGCCTCGGGTCTTCCATCCGCGCTCTCCATGTCTTCCAGGATCAACGTGGGGCCTTCTACCAAAGTTTCTGGTGTATAACGTTCGCGATAACGTGCTTCCTTCCATGACGGCTGCCACTGATGCACCGACGCCGAGCCGTTCAGCCCGATACGAGAGAAATCCTGCAGCGTCTGAGGCAGTTCGGTTTCACCCTCCGTCTGGTGGTCAATAGATTGCTCCTCCTCAAGTAGCCGGCGTGCCCGGGGTGACGAGCCCGTGTACAACCCGTACGCAATATTGACCACCGCGCCCACAGAGATTCGTTCCTCTGGGTTGAAGCAACACATGCGCTCCACCAAATTCCACTCCGCGTCGCTAAACCCCTCTGGGCGCTGAATAAGCTCGCCTTTTGCGACCTTGTGTGCGACGACATGGTCTGTTTGGGGACACCACGGATACTGGCCAGTCAAAGCTTCTACGATGCATATGCCGAAAGAATAGATGTCTGATTCCAGACTTGGCGGAGCACCCTTCAAACGCTCTGGGGCTCTCCAGTGAACGGCCCCCAGCGTGCTGCCGGCACTCGTAGCGGACATCATTTTGGTGTTCAAAATCACGCTCATCCCGAAGTCGGCCAGCTTCACCGTCTCGAACTCGCACACGAGGATGTTGTTCCCCTTTAAGTCGCCATGCGCGATATTGTGGCCGTGGAGATGTTCCAACCCCTGGGCTGCGACGTACAGTGAACGCCAGATTTCCTCCCGTGTTTTCCGCTTATTTCCCTCCTTCGCCTTTGAGTACTCCTCCAATGTGCCGTAAATCGCGCGTTCGCACACGAATGACGGACGGCCCTGCACCCAAGCACCGAATAGGCGAATGAGACTCGTGTGGTTGAGCCCAAACCACAGGTTCGCTTCGTCAAGGAACTGCTTCATGTGAATCTCATTGTCCTGGTTCATGGTGACCTGTTTCACCACCACGTCCGACCCAAGCCACGTTCCAGCATAGACAGCGCCGAAGGCGCCCCTTCCTATTGGCCTGCCCACATTTACTTCGTCGGGA
This sequence comes from Halophytophthora polymorphica, assembly GCA_023338205.1. Taxonomy (NCBI): domain Eukaryota; phylum Oomycota; class Peronosporomycetes; order Peronosporales; family Peronosporaceae; genus Halophytophthora; species Halophytophthora polymorphica. Next base: position 18,275 of record JAADYJ010000325.1, read on the forward strand.
GAGAGAAGCCACTTGGCACCAGCTGCGATCTTCTCTGCTTCAACAATCGTATCGTGACGTGGTTCATCGGCTTTTCCATGCTTCGTTTCCGGCCCCGTCGCTTTACCATCATCCTGACAATCCTGAAGTAGGTTCGCACGCTGAAGTTGGTTCATTTTCTCCGTCTTATAACGCGCAGACGAGCGCTTCCAGCAATGCACTCGCTTTTGCTTGACGAGGATGTCACGTCCATCGTCCAGGAGCCGATCCAAATCGTGGTGGATGGGACTGTTCTTGTCGGCGTAAGCGTGATGGACGCTCGTTGTTGAGTCAGCAGCACCATCGAGAGAACCGTTGTCAAAGTGTGGGGTAATGAAGCGACACAGGATAATAGCAAAGTCTGTCACCAGTGAAGCGCGAACTGGGGCTTTAGACTGAAGTTGCTTGTAAACGTCCTCTATTCGAGCATACACTCGCTGGTTGTCGCCATGGGCTTCAGCAAACGCGTACGAAAGATTCTTCGCTTCGACGAGTGCGTCCGCCACAGTCTGGTTCTCGAGTTCCCAGACGGTGTACGAGGCGATGTCGGGCACTAGCTCCTGCCCGGCTTCAGACATCAGTGAGGTTGGTTGCACCACGTTTGCCAATCTCTCCATTTCATCGATGATGGCAGTCATGCTCAACCGTTTTGTTGCGTCCGGAAAGCACATCCTCGTCAGCAAATGCCACTCCGCTTCTCGCACGTACGCTGGGCGCTCTGCCGGGAGAATGCGGTTTTCATCTGGCTGAGAAGGATTCGCGCGACGCGCGATGCGATCCTCTCTGCGCCGCCTCCTCTCCATAATTTGTACATGCACAACATCTGGTCTTGCCAGAAGCTCAGCCTCGGTTGACATCGATTCAGGGACCTTTGTGCCTCCGTCGATATATGGTGGGCGTTTCCTCAAGAGGATAAAGATTCTGTGCCCGAACGCCAGGATGTCCGAGGCCACAGATGCACCGTCGATGTCACCATTGCTGTTATTCCGTTTTCCAACAGAATCATCTTCGTCGAACATGTCGGTATCTCCCGGCGCAAGATGGATCAAACCCATTCCACTCAAGACTCCCTTCCGTTCCCAGCTGATCTGCAGGTTGCTAGTCGACATCTTTTCGTGCACGAGCCCCTGACGGTGAAGATACTGCAGTCCACGAGCGAAGCCAAGCAACAATTTCCACAAACCAACGAATTCGGATGGCTCCAAGGTTGTCAAATCTGAACTCATGTCATGAATGACAAAAGGTGTCTTGCCAACGTGGTAGGCACCGTAGAACTTGCGCACATTCGGGTGGTGCAGTTCAGACCAGATGTCGGCTTGACGCACGCACGACTCCTCTCCGCCTTTCATATATGATCGCTCTGCTAACATCCACTCGTCCATGGGTGTCACAAACCATCCCGGGAGTTTGACGACCACTATGCTTGAGTGCCGCACGACGGCGTCGTACAAAGCCTCAATCACCCTCCGTTCTCGCGTCGTAAGCACCGCGCGAAATCGGTCCATTTCGTACGTCAACAACGTTAACACCTCTCGTTGCTGTTGCTCGTCTCCTATCTCCCGCAAGAATCGGTCTTCGTCCTCTAGCAAGCGCTCGTAGAATGCAGCGTTCTCGTTGCGCTCATCTTGAAGGTCCGTTTCCATTGTGTCGTGCTGTAATGTGTTTGGAAGGTTGAGGATGCCCGTTGCAGATTGCCAAGCGCGCTTGAGCACCACCACGACCTGACCGATATGTGCCAGTTGAACCAGAGGTCTCGATTCTCCCTCATACGAAGCAATCCTCCTGTTCAAATCCCAACGACATAATTCGATGGCTTTGTCGGTTGCTCCAGCTGCTTCCATTTCATGTAGCTTCTGCTGCAGCCGTTTCCCAAGCCGCATTGGAGCTGGCTGTTGCGAAAGGCCTGTTGCCTGCGCCTCCGACCGCGGCAGCGTTACTGGTTGCTCTGCCGGGTCCTCCGACGGCTTCCGGATCGGCGCCAGGTTCTTCAGCGGCAAATTCTTCAATCCGTCTGCTGCGAAGTCCCGCAGCAATCGGTCGATGTCGTAGTGGAAGCCGTAGTTCCGTCCGGCGATCGTCCTTGACGATGGCGACACCTCTGAGTCCTGACTAAAATTGCTATCAGGCAATTTGCTATTGAATCGGCAATACCACCGCTCCAGCAAAATCGTATAAGACTCCACCAGAGAAAGTCGCGCTGTAGTCGGCAACTCCAAGAGCTGGTGAAATATGTCCTCGAGGCGCTCAAGCACTGGGCGGTGCACACCAGCTAGATCTGTGTCGCACTCAGCACATAGTTCGTGTGCATCTGCAAGCACTTCTCCAATCGTCGCATCCAGCAATGGTATGATGTACTCGCGCACATCAACCAAAGTCTCGACGTGCGAGCTGAGTTTTGTGTCGGACGCTGAATCCTCTCCGTCTGCCAGCACTGACAGTTGATACACCACATTCAGCATAGATAACCGCTGAGCGGGGTCTGTGGCACACATACCCAGCAGTAAATTCCACTCGCCGTTAGCCACAAAGTCGGGCTTAGCGTCTGGAAGTTGCTTTACCTTGGGCATCGACTGCCATTCACGCCCAGTGTCACTCACACGATGCTTCACAAGCAGTCCCAGGATAGTCATTCCCAGCGCCAGTACATCACGTGATCTAGAAGGCAGACAAACGCTCTCTGCTCCATCCAATCCTCGCCATGTCCCGTCAGATTCACTGCCCTCTCCAGAAAGCGATCCATCGGTGTAATTCCTCCGTACCAATCCCAGTCCACTCAAAACGCCTTCCATCCGCCCACGCGAAAAGAGAAGGTTTTCCACAGTAAAGTTATGGTGCACAAGACCACGCTCATGCACGTATTGGAGGCCGCGAGCGCATCCAAGCACCCGTTTCCAGTCATAGCCTTCACAGTCAACTGGTTCATACATTTCGTGAATCACAAACGGTTCTTCGCCAACGTGACATCGGCCGTACAGTCTGCGCACATTTGGGTGCCGAAGCGTACTCCACAATCCTGTCTGCTGCAGACACGACTCTTCTCCGGTCATAGCAGATTTCGCAGCGTCGGGCCACTCCACCGCTGTAGTGGCAAAGTCAACCGGCAGCGCCACCATCACAACGCCCGAATGCCACACCACCGCATCAAACACCATCGACATGACCCGTAGTTCACCTGGCAGCAAGTCATGCCCCCAGTTCACGAGATCGTGCTTGAGCCGTGCTTGAAGCTCCATCTCCTGACAATCATTGCCGATCTCAACGTTGAACAGGTCTGCATCGGCTAGAAGCGCGTCGTACACACGCACTCGCTCGTCACGTTCGCTTCGCAGTTGTCGGCGCCATTCTCGGGCTACTTCGAGCTCATCATCCGGCAGAAGGTCAAATGCTGTCTTGAGCGCGCGCTCCAAGGCCAGAACCACGCGCCCCGTGTCCGCGAGCTTCACCAGCGGGCGCGGTTCCGCCTCGTAGTCCTCCATCTTCCGCCTCAGGTCGCGCGCGCAGAACACCAGGCTCGGTGACGCGCCATCCCGAGACGCCACGTCTCGTAGATCTGCGATGAAACGGTCTCCCAGCAGGTCGGGCGTAGTCACAAGACCCGTGTTGGCCGAGTGCCAGCGACTACGCTCGTCCACGGCCGCGTCTACCAGCGCCGCCCAGGACGTCGCCATCGCAAGCCTCGTCCGCCGCTGCTGCCGCGGTCGCTGTCCTTCTCGTGCTCTCCGTGCGCTCTTTGTCTGATTCTTTATCTTCGCGCTGTGAGACCCAGGGGGGAGAAGTCAGGACCGCGCCCTGCTCGCCTCCATAGCGTTTCGAGGGGCATCAGGTCTGAAAGCTAGCCAGAAGCTCAAACGTATCCATCTGTATCTGGAAGGGTATCATTGCTTACAGGTAAAACACATCAACATCGCCTACAGCGTGCAGCAGAGCTTGCCCGGTAGTATCCGTCGGCCACAGTGCCGGTGAGCTATGCAACGAGCAAAGACTGTCGTGGAAGAGATGCACAGCAATAGAAAAGCATTCGGCTTCGCTGGTTATCCTTCCTCGCAGCCAAACAGGCAGCTCTCACCTTGGAAGACTCGAGCCCGTCAGTCTCCCGCTGCACTGTCGTTTTCGGCCGTTTGCTACCGTCGCCAATGTATCGTCAAGCCAGGCAGACCTGCGCCAGCGCCGCCAGCGCCATCACGCCACCCATGGCTGCATTGCCACTCGTCGAAGCGCCCGAGGCGTTTGTAGTCGCGTTCGAGATCGTGGTCAGCACCTCGCACGCCGCCGCGTCTTGTCCGCGAGCCACACGAGGCAGCACCGTGGGCATCAGCACCAGCACCAACGTCACAGCGATACACTCTAGCGCTCGCCACGTCTCCATGACTCGAGCACACTTGGACTCAGCGCCGGATAAACGGGGCCACGAGCCGACCCAGGAAGCTCTCGACTCTTGGTGCAGCACGGGAGTGGGGACTCCGATTGTGAGCAAGCGAGCACGCTGGCCACGGTTGTGCATGCGGTTGCTCGCTTGCAGTCGGGTCCTGGCTCGCCTACACTGCGACGCCAATACAGCCACTGGGCCCGGTAGCCTCCCAACCGTTAGCGCAGACTACTGCAGCGCTCACTTCCCCGTTAGAGGCGTGTGCGACGCTGCAGAGAAGCGAGCATCTTGCTTGGAGTGACCTAGCCGGTCATCTTGCTTGAATGCCGGCGTGTCGAAGTTGGCGCATCAGATCTGGTCCGGCCGTTGGCCAAAAGGCGGGTCTCGGGCGCTTTTCCACCAATAAGCCCAGAGCTCGCCCTCATTTCAGCCAATGCGTGCCGTCTGAGAAGCGAACAGTGTCAGTTGAATCTCCCCACAGGTGCACGTCAGCTCCCTGCGCTTCAACCAGGGATATTCCACCAATCCGCGCGCTAGTCTCCCGCTTTTCCTCCAATCTGCGATCGCCATTCTCGAACCCCCGACCACCGACACCCTTCGCTACCTTGGTCTGCAGCCGGAGAACTCCATGGGCGCTCGCTCCGGAAGCTAGCGAAGCGAACAAGACGAAGCGCGCCTCGCACAGAGTTACGCCCGCCACACAGCAGCAGAGCAGCCTCAGCCATGAGTGCGCATTTCCCTCTTCTCCGCCGGCCGCGCATGCTCGCATCCGCGAGCGACTCCAGCAGCCACAGCAGTATGACCGCCAGTGTGGCGGGCGGCATGGCCAGTGACGTCGGTAGCGGAGCCGCTGAGCGCACCAACAGCAGCGGCGACTCGTGCGCGTACTACGGCCTGGAGCCGGGCGAGACCTGCCAGCGGCCGCGCACGTGCCAAGACTGTCTGAACGTGGCGGTGGCCAGCGACCCAGACGGCTGCCTGTTGTCGCAGTTTGGCATGTGCGAGTCCATGAGTTTCTACGACCCGGAGCTCGACTACCGCGCCAGCGGGTCCAACGCCGACAGTGGCAGCGCCACGGACTTCTCGGGTGGGCTTTACCACACGTTCCCGGCGGTGAACACCACGTACTGCGACGCGGACGACCCAGCCTGCCTCTATTGTGACGCTCTGGCAAGAAACTACTCTGCTGCGGGCAACTTTGTGGCCAAGACCACCAAGTTCTGCGTTGGGGAGTCCGGTTGTGTGTGCGTGTTGAGCTGTGAGCGGTCGGTGTGGGAGCTGCGGACCTCCAAACGCTGCGCGAGCTCATCTTCGTCCTCCGAGTCGTCGTCTGGGGTCTCCTCAGCTCCAGTTTCGGGTACGATCAGTCCGACGAGTGACACTAGTTCTGGTTCGAGCGCTTGGGATCAAAACAAGCAGCTCATGTGGCTAATCGTGGTGCCGCTGATGCTGGGGCTATTCTACACCAATTATCGCCGATTTCAAGGTGAACCGCAAGTTGCAATGGGGAGAAGATGTCACTGTTGTTGAGGACTGACTGCACGTGTGTGGGGTTTCTTCACTTGTGCGTTCTGCATTGTAGTCATTCAAAGACAACGACGCGGTAGGGTGGTGTCTCCAACGCATCGCCTGCGGTTGTCTGGGTGGCGTGCGCTGAACGAGCAGTTAATGGAAAAGGAGAAGCAACCGAGCGGCTCCAGATCCAAGAACATCGACCCCATCACGCGGCACGAAGAAGCGGAATAGTTATAGCACGTAGGACTGCGACCGTCAACTCGCACTCCCGCGCGCGCCTGGAGGTGAAGACTGTAGACGGGAGACTCGAGAGCGAAGTCGTGTCGATTTTGCTGGTTTGATGCGCCTCACGGGTTCGCAAAGGAACAACGTACAGTATGTCCAGAGATCCATAGTAACGCGTCTAGGTATCCTTAGATGTTATCCCTTTCGGGTCAGTATATGTAAATCGAGGCCTCTTGAAATGGAGCTGGGCAGGGTCGCAACGTCAATTGAGCCCAGTAGTCTTGTCGCGGTTCCTTCTAAAGATCATGCGGATCAAGCTCATTCCTGGGGTTTCCTGCCTTTTAAGGCTCCATCTTCCCATTCACTATGCCCGTGATGCAGAGACTCGTTTCATCCCGCCGTTTCTTATGCCGCATGCGCCCGTGTCCTGACCCGAGCTTTACCATCTCATTGCATTGAAGCAGCGTCTAAGCCAGCGTCAACCCATTTTTTTTCGTTTCCACTCCATTGGCGCCTGGGTCCGCCCTTCTTCGCCATTGCCCAGGTTTCACCTCAAATTGAGACTGCCACAACGCGTACGATGTGATCGACGGCGCGCTCACAAACAGCGTGAGCTCCATGCTGCAGCGCAAGCACAAGCACAATCACAAAATGGGCATCATGAGAAGCAAGACCAGCACGGCGCATATGATGTGGACCACGACTAGCAAAGGGCATGATTCCGATTTCGACGTGGATCTGGAGGTGGCGGACGACTACTCGCCATTGAACGACA
>JAADYJ010000326.1:0-25162 GCA_023338205.1 Halophytophthora polymorphica
CCCCCCCCCCCCCTCTTCCTGTGCATTGGCGGCCCTTTGTCGTGCAAATGGAGTCTGCATTGCTGTTTAGGTCCCTTCCAACTCCCCTCAAAGACGAGTTCGTGATACTAACCACGAGTCTCGAGAGGTGACGAGACCAGCTTGCCGCGACTCGGAGCACCCTACAGACGAATGAGCAGCTCAGTCCTCCACCTCCACCTTGGGCTGCGTCGGGTTGTGCTCCAGGAACCAGTCGCCCAGCCACTGGACGGCCTCCAAGCCCGGCGGCTTCTCCCGACAGAGCTCGACGAGCCCCTGCGTGAGTAGATCCACCAGCAACGTCTCCTCCTCGGGCGTGCGACTGCTGTTCCAGGTGCTGAGCCCCACGGGCGCGCGGGAAAAGTAGGCCAAGGCCGCTTGGTGTGATACAATGGGCGGCGGGAAGGCCACGCCGGGCAGCGTGGACGACAACTGGTAGGCCGCGAGCTCGTTGAGTCCGGTGCTGGCCGCGTCGGCGCCCGTGAAGTACGCGTCCTCCACGAGCTCGAGCGAGTCTGCCAGCGCCACGTGGCCTTCCAGCGTCCTCGTGATACCAGCGTGGTCGAGCTCGGCGCGAGAGAAGACGCGCGAGAACTTGAGCGGCGCGCCTTGCTCGCTGGCCGACTGGAAGACCACGGCCGCGATCCCGGCGTCGTCCACTTCGAAGAGCCGCACCTCGAACTCCCCGCCCAGGAACTGGCGTCGCGCCTTGAAGCTGCACGAGTTGTACTTCTTGTCCATGGCTCCAGTAGATCTACTGGTACTGCGGTCGAGCTTTCGTCGTCTCTTTGGACTGCGGGACTGGGGGGAATCGAGCCTGGAGCACCCTCGAGCCTCTTCGTCAAGCGTCACACATCCGTTTCCCACGGGCATGAACCTGCCAGCCTAGAGCACGACGCTGCCTCGTGAATCTACCATACATCGTCTATTACATAGGTCCCAGCAAGGAGGGACGCCACACAAACCCCACACACACGCACACCTACGACTGCACTCTTGGGCGAAGGGAGACGCGGATGGTCTGGCTGTCTGCCTGCCTCACATCACGATGCAGCATGGAGCACAGCCAGCGATGGGCGCTTCCCCCTTTCTGGCGAGTCGTTCGGATTCCCGCTCGCCCTGCACGCGCTCGTCCTCGGCCAGCAACTCGCGGTAGTACTCCACGCCGTTGGTGCTCGCGCCAAAATCGTCCTTCTCCTCTTCCACGTCCTGGAACGTGAGCTCGCCCTTGAACGAGTGGTTCCCACCTTCGAACGATTGGAGAAACGTGTCCTTCCCCTGCTGCTCCCGGAGCCGTAGGAGCGAGTCGTTCGTGATCGTGTCGTTGGAGAAGTAGTCGGTCGAGTCCAAGCGCTTGGCCACAGGCGCGCCATGGCCGGGTTCTTCGTCTTCGCCCTCGGAATCCAAGAGATCGTCGCTCAGATCCAACGTGGCAGTCGTGCGGGCGACGGACGAGCGGTCCCGAGACAGCACCTGTAGCCACGCGTCCACCTCTTGGTCGTTCGCAGCAGTCACACGCATCGTCTTCCCGCTTCGGAACGTGAGCTTGAGTGTGTGAGGCTTGCTATAGTCCGGCTCGGCGGCCGTCACCCTGCCGTGACCACGAGCCGCGCCGCCGACGTCGCCATAGTAGATGAGTGCGCCGTTCTTGAAGGAAAAGTAACGGCGCTTCCACGTCTTGAACCGCTGGCCTTCCTTCTCCAGCCACCCGCTGTGCGTGACCACCGCATGTCCGTTCTCCACAACGGCCGAGCTCCCCACACTCGCCTCTGCAATCGGGGCTTTGACCACCGACGACTTCCGCTCCTTCTCCTCTGCCAAGGCTCCCTGGATGGCATGCAGCCACTTGTCAAAGTCCTCGTGTGACTCGGCCTGCACCACCAGCGTCCGACCGGCAAGAGTGGAGATCTCCAGCCCCAAATGCGCCGACGGCTGCTCGCTGACCCCAGCGACGCGGACGGAGCGCAGGAGAGAGCCCGTCTCGCTCTTGTAGTAGCTCAGCTTGGTGCCGTAGAGCGTAAAGTAGCGTCGCTTCCAGCTCTTGATGTTGCCCCCTTCCTTTTTGAGCCACCCAAGACAGCCCTTGGACTGGCTAACAGTCGACGACGTGTCGCTCACACGAGGGAGGACGTCTGCGGACAGCCGCTCGACGCTCTCGCGCTCGTCGTCCCCGTGCTCCGTGTCGGACGAGCTGAGGTGGTCGTACTCGGGTTTGTTCTCCATGGCTGCGATCCACAGCGCCGCGCCTTCGTCCGAGCCAATGGTTCGGCTGTACTCGAGGATGTCTTCCTCCGTAAAGTCCACGTCCGCTTCGGCCTCGTTCTCGCCGGCGTCGTTGTCGAACTCGTCGTCGAACACGATCTTCCCGTGGCTCTGCGAAAGGAACGACTCGGCCAGGTTGGACGCCTGCTGGAGCGCAGCGAACCACTTGCCGAACGCAGCTTCCGTGGGCGCCACCACGTGCAAGAGACGGCCGTTCTGGAAGCGAATGTCGATGCACAGCGGCCGCTGCTCGCCCACGGACACTTCAAAGACGACGCCTGAGCCCAGGAGCTCGCCGTCCACGTCGGCGCTGTAGGCCAGTCGACTCCGCTCCAGCACAAAGTACCGCCGCTTCCACGATTTCCAGTTCTGGCCCTTCTTGAGCAGCCAGCCGTGGAAGCCGTTGTCCTGGCCAAAGCCCTCCTCGTCCTGATTGTCCACCAGCTCCAGCGCCTCCGACCCGTCCGCAGCATCGAGCGACCAGCTCCTCAGTGCCGCGTACCACGCGTCCGTGTCGGTCTTCGTCTCGCCGTAGACTTTGATGACGTTGGCACCGTCAAGTCGGATCTCCAGCGAGCCAGCCGGCTCACTGCTCCTCGAGACGCTCGTGATCACGCCGTGGCCCTTGGACGAGCCGCTCGCGTGCTTGTAGTGGTTCAGCGTCCGGCCGTCCAGCACAAAGTACCGGAGTTTCCACGAGGAGGAGTAGTACCCTTGCTTGTACAGCCAGCCACGCTTGACGCGCCCGTTAGTGGCCGGCGCGGCCACGCTGTACGCATCGGACGAGCTCTGGACACTTGCCGGAGATGTCGGCCGTGGACTCTTGGCGCTGCTGCTGGAAGAAGCGCTGGATCTTCCTTCATCTTGCGGTAGTGACGGATTCCGTCGGAAAGGAGCCAATTGGGCCTTGCTCCCTTGTTCGTGGGAGGACGCATCGCTGGACGGCGAAGACGCTGAGGACGACGGCGAGTTCACCGTCTCCAGCTGCAGTCGGGGCTTGCCCACGGCGTCGCAGAGCGCAGACATCCACTTGTCCAGTTCGCGAATGGACTCGGCACGCACACAGAGACTGCCGCTCTGGCGACTGGAATGGTCCGCGCCAAACTCGATCTCCAGCGCGTCCGCGTGCTCGTAGCTGTACCTCACGTCCGTTACAAAGAGCTCAGCGGATAGCGACTCCATGGGGCCCTTGCGGTACTCGAGCATGCTGTCCGTGAGCAGGAAGTAGCGCTTTTTCCACGTCGAGCCGTGCTGCCCCAACTTCTCCAGCCAGCCTTCACAGCGCCGTACCGACTGCTTCCTCGCCGCTGCAGGCTCAGCCGGGTCGTCTCGACTCACCATAGGCGGATCAGCCACCTGCCGAAGCGCCTCGGGCTGACCAAGCGCCTTGGCTAGCGCGTGATCCCATTTCTCGATCTCCTCACGCGTCTCCGCTGCCACGTGAACCACACCGCCACTTGTACGCAGCGTTAGTGACAGCGGACTCTTCCCGTCCGCTGCTGCCTGGCGCACAATGTCCGTGGTCAGTGGCTGCGCGTCCGCGTCCGCGTAATACGTCAGCTCATTCCTGTGGAGCGTCACGTATCGGCGCTTCCACGTGCGCAGTCGCGGCTCCTCCTTGAGCAGCCAGCCGGCCATGGCCGCTTGGGGCTTGCTCGCCGCTCGCGGACTGGGCGGCAGCTTGCCCACGGCTTGCTTGATCTTGCGGAAGAGCTCGCGGCTCTCCTCGGCGCTCGTCGTCGTCATCTTGAGCTCCTTCTTCTCGCCGTGCACCAGCAGCCCGTGCTTGCGATCCGGCGCGTAGTCCACGTCCACCACGCGCAGCCGGCCTTTCTCGCCAGCACCGCCGCCGCTGGCGTCCCGCGCCGCGCCGGAGAAGTAGGCCAGCTCGCGCCCGCGCAGCACAAAGTAGCGCGTCTTCCACGTGCGCACCTTGCTGCCCTGCTTGGAGCCCCAGCCGTAGTAGTCCGGCTTGCCCTTCATCGCTGCTTCTTGCGTCTCGCGTCTCGCGTCTCGAGTGTCGAATCGGGAAGTGAAAATGCAGCGGAAGTTGGAGGGAAATTTCGTTTCGAAAGGAATATTTCGCGTGATTACCCGTGAGAAGGCATATCAGAAACCGATATCTTAGTTCGTGGGTTAAATACCATGGAAACCCAGGCCACAAAGCGCGGACAGGAAACGCGAGACATGATATGGGTACATTCCGACACTGGCCTCCGTCGCGACACTTGATCGCGGTCTGATGGCGGAAACGCCCGGACGATGCGACGAGTGGGCGGAAGCGATGCTCGTGCTGGCGTTGCTGACGCTAGCGCTGTGGGCGCCTGTTGGCCGTGCTGGCTCGCATGCGCAGTGCTAACGCCCCGCTGCCAGGCGAGCGACTCTCCCGACCAGCTGCCGTCCATGTCGCTCTCCAACTCCATCTGACAAGACTCGACATGGCTATTGATTGGCATCCACCCCACTGCCTCCTAGACCGTGTTGAAGTAGCGGTCGCCGTAATCGCCGACGCCCGGCACGGCGTACACGTCGGCGTTCAGGCCGCGCTCCAGGCCAGCCGTCACCACCTTGACGTCCGGGTACGCGGCGAAGAGCGCGTGGAGGCCCTCAGGGCACGCGAACACGTTGAGGAACGTGATGCGGTGTTCCTGCACGCCCGCCTGCAGCAGCGTCTGCGCGTTCCATACCGTCCCAAGCAGAGACAGAGTCGCACTAAGCACATGGTGCTGTCCGCATGGCCATTGACGCCGCAAAGGAGGGTATCGCACTGAACGCCACGCACCTGGACGGCCATCTTGACGCTGCCGCCTGTGCCAAGCATGGGGTCCACGAGCACCACATTCTCAAAGGCGCTGATCTTGGGCGGTAGCTTCGAGTAGTACATGATGGGGTGCTTGTCCTCGGACTCCTCGTCGCGCTGGATCAGGATCTTGCCTGTACTCAGCACCACGCGATGAGGATCCATCCTCGTCCAAAGGAGCAATGCGACTGCGTAGAGTGAGGTAGCGTACCGGCCGAGACGCTCGGGTCGCAGTCAATGACGGCTTGCAGTAGACTGTCACCTGCTCGGACGATAGACACGGCGCAGACCTGCTCGGCAGGCGCCAAACCCGTGAAGGAGTCGCCCGTGGGCGTGCGGATCGTCACAGTCTTGCTCGCACAGGACGCCAGGCCTTCCTCCGCCAAGACCCTGCACAGACACAAGCAATCGGACAGCCAATACAGCAACGCATCCTCATTCAGGTCACGCCAAAGCCAAGCGGCCAACCAGCCATGCCCAATCGCGCCACCCACGTCATGATCCGGTCCGCAAGCTGCTTGAACTGCACGTGCGGCGTCTTCTCGTCGCGCAGTTTGGTCTGCAGCACGGCCAGCGACCGGTGCTCGAGCACCACCAGATTCGGATACTTGCGCTTGAGCTCGGTAGCCATCTCGGGAGTCGCCATGCTTGCTCTTGCGCTTGCACTTGCGTTCCACTTGGGTGCTCGCTGCTGTGCTCAACGTGAAGTGCGTGGCTTGAAGCGACGCTTGGGGTCGGGTGCCAGCCCGGTGCATTCACGGCGTCATCGGCCGGCTTCACACCGCCTCCTCCACCTTGAAGCCTTCCAGGGGGGACCGCGGTCATCCGTGTGCGCCTTGCCAGCAGCCAACGCGGGCCGGCCACGTCTTGGCGTGACGCGGTGGAAGCTTGTCAAGCACGGCGATCGGCGTGACGTTGGCGACGTGGCCGCCTGCAGGCGGCCTGGCGCACGGATTTGCTGCACAGGCGGAGCTCATGTTGAAGCCCGGAAGATCAGCACCACCGACTCGGTTGACCTCATTCCTGGCTCGGGAAGATCGCTCGCTCAAGGTATCGTCGCAAGGCGTTCATGCAAGTGCTGACAGCGTTGGTACTCGCTGCTACCGAGGGATATGGCGCCATGCTGCATGCCAAGGCTCACTGATGGAATAAAAAGGAGGAGTCCGACGTATGGATGAAGACAACTACGCTTACGCTTGGCATCTGACCTCGGGGGTTGTGTGGACTACTGCCACAATGCTTAAATGGTGTTGTAGTAGCGGTCGCCGTAGTCGCCAAGGCCTGGCACGATGTACTTGTCGGCGTTCAGACCCTGGTCCAGCCCGGCCGACACTACCTTGACGCTCGGGTGCTTGCTGAACAGCGCGTCGAGGCCCTCTGGGCACGAGATGACATTCAGGAACGTGATCTTCTTCTCCTCCACGCCCGCGTCGATCAACGTCTGCACGAGGAAGAAGCGTCGGACACACGAATATACCGCCATGGTCAACACACCGCTCGCAGACGAACAGAGTTTACAGTCCTCGGGGCTATAAAGCCGAGACAAGAGCGATAGAGACGACGATGTACCTTGATGGCCATCAAGACGCTGCCGCCCGTGGCCAGCATGGGATCCACGAGCATCACGCTCTCGAACGTCTCCACCTTGGGCGGCAGCTTCGAGTAGTACATGATGGGGTGCTTGTCCTCCGAGTTCTCGTCGCGCTGGATCAGGATTTTGCCTGCAGATACCACCAAGTACAGCCCGTACGTTCCGTAGTCAGCCCGCTGTTCCACAAACAAGGGTGAACATCAACAAGGCACAGAATTGCAGAGATGGCTTCGTACCGACTGCAACCGTCGGATCGCACGAGATGATCGACTGCAGCAAACTGTCACCAGCGCGGATGATCGAGACGGCGCACACGCGCTCGGCAGGCGCGATCCCCGTGAACGTGTCGCCCGTGGGCGTGCGCACGGTGATCGTCTTGGTCGCGCAGCTCGCCAGTCCCTCCTCCGCCAGGATGCTGACCACAGAATTGACCCCACAGCCAAGTAAGCAAGCAGGCAGTCAGCGCGCTGCAATCCGCCGCTACTGCCCAGACGCCTGCACGTACTTCATGAGGCGGTCCGCGTAGAGCTTAAATTGCTCGTTGGACGTCTTCTCGTCGCGCAGCTTAATCTGCAGCGCCTCGATGGACCGGTACTTGAGCACCAGAAGGTTCGGGTACTTGGCCTCCATCTGCGCGAGTGTCTCCGCGCTGGCCATGGCTAAGGCTGAGGCTGAGACTGTGACTTGGGCTTGTGCTGGGCGTCGGCGCCGTGGGCAATCGCTGAATGCGGCGCTGCGTTTCCTGCGTGGGTCGCCTTCCGCTCGGCTCACGCCCAGTGATTGTCATCCGTAGCATACAAACCACACGAGTCGCATCCCCTCGGGGTGGGTTTCGGGGCGGATGTCACGATGGTCGAAACTAAGCATCTGACCCACAAGTAGTGCATGGAGGTGGGTGACAACCCGTCTAGAACGGTGACGCAGCAAGGACGTGAAGCGATTCGCTACTCGGACCGCCTGCGAGGTTCTGATTGGTGGAAATGTTTCCATAAAACGAACACGTCAGGCATTCGTTAGGTGAGCGCCTGATGAATTCTTACATCGCTCCAAGGTGACGGCGTGGTGCCTCTGCATGGGCGTCGCAACCTGCTCATGGCCACAACAGCAAACTGCAGCGCCTCTGTGCCTCGACCAGGCCACCGCCAGTCCGTATCCTCGGCTTCCGCCCGCTTTTTGTGGCGTCTACCCCCACTGGAGCAAGTGGAACGCGTCGCAATAAACAATTCTGGCCGTGCGGGGTTGGATGTGCATGTCCCCCGTCGTCCACAGTTATAATAGTCAGTCAGCGTCTGGGCGCTCGCCGTCACCCGTCAATACTTGCGCTCCATCCAGTAGCTCAGCGCGCCCACGATGATGTCGTAGCTGGTGGCAATGGCAATGAAGGCCAGCACGTCACTGCCGCCGCTCACATTGAGCCGCTGGACGTGCTTGTACTCCTCAGCCGGGACGCTGAGCGTGCTACTGCACACGGAGGCCCGCGCGGCGCCTGAGATGTCGCTCATGGTGACGTAGTGCGAGTTGGGGTCCCCCGGCGGCGACTTGGGCTTCTGCATGGAGATGGAAGTGCTCACTTTGCCCTGCGAGATGACCTCGCTCATGAGCAGGCAGCGATAGCCCAGGCGCTTGGACTTCTTCACGAAGCACACGTTCTCCCAGCGCATACCGCCGTGCTGCGTGTCGGGCACGGCGCGCGTGATGGCCACCATGTGGTGCGAGTTGACGCCGCGCGCGTACTTCTCCAGACTCAGCGTGTAAAGCTCGCCGAAGGTCACGTGCCGCACCGACCAGCGCTTGCGCGACGTGCGCACGACCTCAAACAGCTTCCGGCGTCCGAAGCCGTACACTGTGCACTTTTTGAGTCCATGCGTGGGTCGGAACTCGCGCTTGTCCAGCGTGTAGATCTGCCGCAGTCGCAACATCACACCCAGACGCACCGTCAGTGGCCTCGTGAGTCTCACAAACCACATGCTTGACGCCAGCATGGCTTCACGACGCAAATGGAGGTAGCAGCCTCACCGTGTCTGTGTAGAAGGAGAGCACGCCGCGCGACCACATGAGCGACTCGCTGGCCACTGCGGACTGTCGCCCGTCGTCACTGCCCACAGCTCGAGCCTGCTCGCTGTAGAACTCGCCGAAGCGCAATACCGACTGATAGTAGACCTCACACATGCACGTGCTCGTCGGGTCGGACCGTGGCGTCTTGCGGTGCTGCTCCAGCAACCCCTCGATCTCGCGATGAAGCGCTGAGCCAGGCTGGGCGCCGATGAGCCCCAGGTACGCCGGGTGCAGCAGCACGGCGTCCACATCCGAGATGGCCTCCAGCACGTCCACAATCTCCTGGGAAATGAGCTCGGCCGACGCGTAGATGCGCCTCAAGGAGCCCATGAAGCCGTCTGTGAGGCAGTTGCGCTCGACGAAGCGCAGTTGGCCACCGACGCTCTTGTCCCGAGACAAGGCCTTGAAGACCTCCAGCACTTTGGTCGGCGTGCAGTTGAAGACCGCTTGGGCTGCGCCCACGGACACTTCGTAGCGGAATGCCATGGACCCGGACGACGTGGCCGAGGCGGCGCTGCCGTAGTAGGCCGCGTTGCTCGAGGCGGTGCGCTTCCCGCTACTGTCCACTGGCTCGCACGGCACAACGTCCACGCGGTTGTACGGCACCTGCTCGGCTGTGAGAGCCCCCAAGACACGTAGCGCAGCACTCCCGTCAGTTTTCTCCCACTAGCACCCCGACAGCAGCAGAAGACGCATCACTCCGGCCAACAAACACCGCAGCGTACCGACAAGGATGGCCTTGGGGTCGTGCAGCTCGCAGACGTAAGTAGGGAAGCTCGTCTCGTCGTCCTCGTCGTCGCTGTCGCCTTGCTTGTCCTCGGAGCTGCGCGCCGCGTCGCTGCCGCACTCGGACTTGGAGCCGTCGGAGCTGGGCGTCTCGTTGTTGCCGATCTCGGAGCTGCGGTCCGTCTCCGTAGGGGACGAGTCCTCGGGCTCCGAGTCATGCTCGGGCGCCTTGAGCACCTCGCGCGAGGCGCCGCGCGAGAGCTTGCGCTTGGCAGCCGCCGCCCATTTGCGCGCCAGTAGATCGCTCGCAGGCGCCGACTGGGTGAGGCGCTCGTCGCCGCCAGACGTGGGCGTGAGCATGATGTACGAGTCCGTGAGGCCGCTCGCGGACGCCAGCGAGGCCGCCATGGCCGGCATGCGCACGTGCGGCTGCGGCTACTGTGGCGGGCGCTGCGGCGGGTACTGCGTGCTGCGTGCTGCGTGCTGTGGGCGCTGTCTAGTCGCGAAGTGGGCCCCTGGAGCGCTTGGTCGCCTGCTTGGAGCGGGGCTTTGGCCAATTGGCCGAAGAGGGAGGAGGTGACAGAAATGATGATGCTCCCGCTGCCAGTCTTCCTTCCAGCATAGAGCCGCGACTCGCTCGAGTTGCGAACCTCTGTATAAAAGAGGTTGGAGTGGATAGGATATGTTTGGACTAGCAGGGAATCAAGTATGACACGTCAATACTTTTTTCAGAAGAGAGAGGAAGGTGGTTTTAAATTTCGATGAAACCAGGAAAACACGGACAGAGAGGGTCGAAGGTCAGAGAGGCTCGCGGTTGTGTGGCGCGTTCCTAACCGCCCCTCACGTTGCACTTCCCGGTGCAAAGAGCGGCCACTCAATCCACTTCCTTCGCGCCACCGAATGGCGCCGCCCCCGAAGCGGAAATCTGGCGACTTATCTCCTGGAGCTCGGCTCTCTGAAGCGGTCCGTAGGAGCAGGAACGCAAGCCTCGTGCGTCCGGACGAAGCAAGCAACGAGGCGAGGTGCGAGCCCATGAACCTTGAGCGCGACATGGACGTGACAAGCCCGCTTCTGGACTGTGTAGCCGAAGTGCGCGCAGTCGGGCTCCGCATCTCCGAACTCATTGCCATCTCTGCCGAGCGCAAGTGGCCTCGATGCCAGGAGCGCGAAAATTCGCAGGTACTTCTGGCCTGGAGAGGCTCGTGTCCCAGAGAAGGACGTCATCTTGCTGCAAGGTCGGATGGTGGCAGTAGCCCAATCTCGAGTCCGTACTGCAACGATCGCTCTCTAAATCCGCGCATCTCTGCTATTACCAATGCTAATGCTGTGCCAACAAGCGCTCACTTTCCGATACAGACGTTCGTGCGGCACACCCGCCGTTACAGAAAATATCAACTCCGCATGTGGCACTAGCCCTTCTTCAATGAACCCAAGCAAAAGTGCAGGTGGAAGATGACTCGCGTTCCGGCGCGACGGCCGCTGCGCATCTGTCAAGCCCAGCGGATATGTGCTCTGCTTAGCCTGAGCCTTTGGAGTGACTCAGCCTCAAAGTGGGCGCGTCGCCGGCTTCACGTGCACCTGCGCTCTGAAGCGGCTCTCAGCGGCGTCTCCCGCCAAATAACGCGGGGAATCTTGCTGTAACCGTTGAGCTCAGTGTCCTGCCTGATTCTTCCGATCATCTGACTTGGATCGCTTACAGCACAAGCTGAAAGATGGCACGTCCACAGAGCCGAACACTTGTTCAGTGCCATGCTGCAAAGCGCTACAGTCTCCTGCCTGTGCTGCAAAGCACCAGTCCGCGCAGACTGGCTCGCACTCCCAGCTGCCAACACTGTAGCCATCTCAAGCACTGTCGCCAACAAGCCCACATGGCTACATTTCTCCTCAGCGAACGACTCGCCCTCCAGGTCGAGCTACAACTTACTGCGGTCATACTTCCTTGGCGCCAATCGGCCGAGACTAGTCCATCGCCATGACCACAGCAGGAACGCCCTCGCCCATGCGCGTGGCCACTGCGTCAAAGGCGTGCGTGGCGTCCAGCCGCACGGTGGTCGCTTCCGTCTCCTTGGCCTCGTGCCCCAGCGCCTCGGGCAGCTTCACATCAGCCGGGAAAACCTCCAGCGTCTCGCGCTCGCCCACCAGGTGCACGGCGACGGTCAACCGCTCGTGCACTCCGTTGGTAATGATGACCTCGTAGAAACCGGGGTAGCTAGCCGAGTTCCCGGACGCGTCCACCATCGCCAGCGCGCGCTGCGTCACGTGGAACGTGAACTCCTTGATCTGCGTTGGCCGCAGACTCACGCGGCGGTAGTCAAAGAGCTGCTCGTTCAGTAGCGCCGCCGGGCCCGTGGCTTGCGTGGTCAAGGGCCGGAAGAAGGCGAAGATCACTTCGTCGCCCACGCGGTCGCCGTCGTTGGACACGACGACCGAGATAGTCTTGTCCAGCGACTTGGTGACCACAAGCGGAGTCTCCATGCCATTCCCCACGGCCGCGAGCGAGAGAGAGAATGTGGTGTAGCTGAGGCCCCAGCCAAAGGGGAAGACCGGCACCTCCTTGAAGTAGCGGTACGATCGGCCCGGGTACTTGGTCATGCTCATGCTCTTCATGTCCACGCCATGAATGTAGTTGGACCGGTACATGGTCACCGGTAGCTTGCCTCCCGGGTTAGCATCCCCAAAGAGCACGTCGCTCACGGCCTGAGCTCCAAAGAAACCCGGATAGAAGGCTTCCACGAGGCTGTCCGTGTGCAAAATGAGCTCTTCGGCTCCCACGATGCCACCGTTGAAGAGCACCACCACCGTGGGTTTATTCGCACGGCGCACGCGCTTGAGCAGCTCCATTTGAATGGCCGGGACGTCAATGTTCACGCGGTCAGCAGCTTCCCGCTCGATGGACGTGTCGATGCCCAGGAAGAGCACGACAGCGTCCGAGTCTCGAGCCAGCGCCTCCGCCTCGACGAAACCGTCGGTGGACGTGTCGTTAATGCCGCAACCTGCCGCGAATCTCGTGTTCTGAGCGTCTCCGTTGGCAACGGCAATGGCCTCTAGTGGCGTCTGCACGCAGTCCACATTGAGGTAGTCTCCGTGGCACATTTGGCCCAGGTAGTTGCCCAGCAAGGCACGCTTGGCCTTGGCGTGCGGCCCCAGTACCGCCAGCTTGGTGCCCTTGGGCAGAGGCAGCGCGTGGCCGTGGTTCTGCAACAGCACGAGCGACTTGCGCGTGAGCTCGAGACTCAGCCGCTTGTTGGCAGCCGTGTTCACTTCGCTAGGAGCCACGTGCCAGTACGGCTGGTCGTCGATGGGGTCAAAGAGCCCCAGGTCGAAGCGCAGCTTGAGCGTGTGGCGCAGTGCCGCGTCCAGCGCGCTCTCGGCCAGCTTCTTGCCCTGCACCAGCTGCGTCAGGCACTTCTCGTAGACCTTGCCGCTGTTAATGTCCGTTCCGGAGAGGATAGCGAGCCGACCGGCTTCACACAGCGACTTGGTGTAGTGTCGTTGGGTGTAGATGCCTTCAATGGCACCCGAGTCGCTGGTGATGTAGCCGTCGAAGCCCAGGACTTGCCGCAGGATCTTGGTGTTCAGCTGCTCGTTGGCACACATGGGCATGCCGTTGACGCTGTTGTAGGAGCACATGACGCCCTTGGCCTCGCCCTCCACAATTGCAGCTCGGAACGCCGGGAGGTACGTGTCGGCGAAGTCATACCGCGTCACATTGGCGTCAAACTGCATGCGGTCGATGCCGTCATAGTGCTCGTAGGAGTAGGCGGCCCAGTGCTTGAGCGTGACCACGGCCTGCAGGAAGCGTCGGTCCTTTCCCTCCTGCAGGCCACGGGTGTAAGCCACGCCGTATCTGGCGTTCACGAGCGGGTCTTCGGACGGCGTCTCCATGTTGCGGCCCCAGCGCGGGTCTCGGTTGATGTTAATGTTGGGCGACCAGCAGTCCAGCCCCAGATGCGGCCCGGTGGCGTAGTTCTCGCGTGCGCCCTCGAGCCACAGCGCGCGCAGCTCCCAGCCGATGACCTGCGCCATGTCGTAGACCGCTTGAGGGTCGAAGATGGCACCCAGATTCACCGGGTTCGGGAAGGAAGTGGCACAGTTGGTGCCGCACGTGGACTGCACGCCGTGCACGCAGTTGGCGCCCCAGTTGTACTCGGGCAGCCCGATGCTGCTCATGTTGCCGCGGGGGCTCGCGCGCGCCGTCAACAGCGTAGCCTTCTCGTTTAGCGGCAAGCGGCTCAGCAGATCCTCCACACGAGCGGCCGTGGCCAATTTCACGTCGCAAAACGGCAGCTTCTGGTGCTCCGCATCCGCGCAGCCACGCGGAATCTCGGCGCCTGTGGGGACAAACGCTAGCAGCAGCGCGAGTGCCAGCAGCAGCGCCATGGCGGCGACAAGAGGCTTCCTTCTTGAGCTTGTCTCTCCCTCTCGATCTTCTGGTTTGAAGCTGGAGGGGGGGGGAGAATCAGATGGACGGGTGCTGAAGCGTGATTTTAGCCAATAAGACACGCTGTTGATGGAGCTAGGCGATGATTTTGACCAATGAGTGCGCTGCACTTGAAGATAGGCTCACCCCATGAGAAATAACGACTTCATGCCAAGCACAACGCGATAGCGGAAGCTTGGGAGTGGCCTTGCTGCTGCTTGCAGTTGCAGCCACGGGTCTAGCACGCTCCCATGATGAAGAACTACGGCGGAGTATCCCTGACTGGTCACTTTAAATTTCATGGGACGAGACGGACGGCCTCAGATGGCTACACTTTTCGTTTTGTTGGTCGCGCTGCTCCGGCGTCACACGGGCACACAAGAATAACAACCGAACGCAGAGCACACGGCAGACCCCTCCTTCTTACCTCTGTCGTCTAGGTGGAGCCACTAGCCAGGCCGACGTCGCTCGAGCCACCCATAGAGGCAATACGCCGAGCGCCAGCCTCGCCCTCGTTACATCCACTCTGTCACCGTGGCTTGCTTGAGCAGCTCCGCATGATGCAACTCCTTGTCGTAGCCGTAGTCGAAGAAGAGCTGCGCCAGAACAGCACCCAAAAGCAAACACGAGGCGGTTAGCAAGGCAGAAGGGACAAGGGAAGCGGGGCGCAGCGCGTCGGGCCACAGACCGCAGCGTACCTCGGTGTGCGGCTTAATGTCGTGCAGCGCGTAGAGGCCGATGCGGAAGTCGCTGCTCACGTTGATGATCTTGCAGTAGCAGTTCGGTCTCTTGGATGAGTGGTTGATAAACTGCAAGACCCAACAGCCAGCCAACCCAGACGCGTACGTCAGACTCAAGGCTCCCAGGCCAAGCGCGTCAAGTGACGCCCCAGCACAAGAGACGAGTGAAACATATCTGATGAGCGGCCAAATGAGAACGCACCCGCGTCTTGTTGCCCTTACGCGTCGAGTCGATCACGGTCTTCGTATCGAGATTGAACAGATAGCTGGTCCAAAGAAGGAGCCAAAGCCAAAGCCAGACAGATAGACACACCATTGCATGTTAGCCAACCTCTGAGGCACAAGCCACGACCCACACAACACACCCAGTGTGCGAGAAGACGGCACAAAGCGCCATCGTACCTCCGGTCGAGCTTGTCGTAGACAGCGCCACGCCGTTCCGCCTCCTCCTGCGAGACCATCTCGCCGATGTACTCGATGATGAACTCGTTCTTGCCCACGAACTCGTCGACGAAGAGTCCCCAGCCCGCAGACGTCACCTCGGAGCGGCCCATGCGGACGTGCTTCTGCTTGCCCAGCCCCATGTTGCGGTTCTGACACACGGCTGCCTTCTTGTCGTCCTGGGCTCGAGCGGCATCAGCGCTAACGCCTCCGTCGTACGACTCGCTATTCTTGCGCGCGGTGATCTCCTCGGCGCAGCATACGGTGCACAGGTCCAGGTCGCACTCGCGACCCGCGGCGTAGCACGGACACGCCTTCGTACGACAGCGGCCGGGTGTGCAACGGCAGCCCTGGAAGAAGATCCTGCAATCTTCGTGCACGCAGCTGCAGAGCTTGGAGCAGAAGATGCCGTCCACGTGGCACGAGCATTTCTCGTCGCACAGCCCCGTGTGAGCGCAAGGCTCAATCCTGTGGTCACAAACGTGCTCAGGTGGTGAGAACCTCGACTGCTGGATGGACTCGAGGACGAGCAGCAACACCTACGTGACTTGGACCGAGTTCACCACGCCGTTCTGCGAATCTGCAAGTGGATGGACGACCAGATAGGAACGAGCCGCACAAAACGACAGATCAGGTCAGTTCTCGGTCTTTTGCGCGATAAAAGCAACCACAGGGACACACAAGACAGACAGAACCAATCTGCACGCAGTAAATGGATATGCAACCCAGCAAAAGCCCGACGACTGTAGTCTCTCGCGTCTCAGGAGGAACATTAAAGGGTGCGTGTGCGCTACGACACACTCGATATTTGTCGTCCATGCGGCTGCGAGGCTTGGTTCTCTCCGCCTCGCAGCGTATCCAGGACGACAAGCAGTCCAAATCCACACGCATATGCCGCACATACACGTGCATAGCCTATGGGGCCGACGTCCACCCAACGTACTCTGCAAATGATTCATGGACATGCGCATGTTCTTCTTCTTGCGTCGGTTCTTGTGCGGATTGCGTCGCTGTCGAACGTCAAACCAGGACAACCGAGCCCAACACCAGTCAAGCCACCGTTCGCCGACCTGTCTTTCGGCAATGCACGTACGTCTTTGGGCAAGCTGTCGTCGTTGATGCCAAAGTACTCGCACAGCTCGGCGACCTCCTGGCACGTCTTGTCACCAAGCAGCTTGGCCATCTCACAAAAGTTGCCTGCGCAGATGAAGTAGATGCGCGCACACTCCACGCGCGTCTTCTGGTCCCAGCCAAAGGTGGCCGAGATGGCGCGCGCCTTGGCGTGGTTGCGCGACGACGTCGTCTGCCCCAGGAAGCACTGGTTCCCACAGTTGCGCCCTGTGTTCATCATGGCCTCGCGCTCTTTCAAACCTTCGGACACGGCATTCTGCTCCAAGATTTGCTATGAAAATTATACACACGCACACGCAAAGAATCAGCAGAGCTGGCAGCAGGAAATCTCCTTCGTGAACTGTCCGTACCAGCTTGGGCATCCCAACACAGCCGTGATAGTCGCAGTCGTAGACACAGCAGCGGCGACAGAAGAGGGCTACACACCAACACAGCACAGCACACAGTACGTCCACGACGGTCCTGTGAGCACGACCGGCAGCAACTTCCTCGCTGCAGAGAAAGCAAACAGATCGAGAACGTACTGCGGTACGAGTCGGCGCTCTGCTCGTACTCCTGGAAGTAGTGCTCCATGGTCATTGTCGTTTCGGGCAGCGGGTCGTCAGCACCAGTTCTACAGGCTCCCGTCGCTTCTCCACTGCCGTTTCTCGTCGACGCCGAGCCGCTCTGCTTCCTGTCGGCGGCGGCCTGGGCTTCCTGCCGCCGCTTCTTCTTGGCCGAACGGTGCATCTTCTTGAGTGTCTTGTCCACTTCGATCAGCACCTGCAACAGTGACAACCAAGGACCACGTCCAATACATCAGACGCCTAGTAGGACAAGGTCGCTATCGACGGAGATCACGAGCAGGCGCGCGAGCTCCACGTACCTCTTCTTCCACGTCGATCGTGGTGGCCACACGATGGAGATCCGTGGACGTGAGGTCCCACGTGTGCTGCAGCGTCTTGAGTACAAACTCACATAGTTCGCGAGTGTGCTCCACCTCACAGGCACTGGTACGTTGCTGTCTGCACACACAGACCACCCCAAACAGCAATACACGCCACTCAGCACTGGCACTAACGACCCAGCGACAGCACTGAAGACGCACTTGATCTGGTAGAACTCCGACAGGACGTCTTCCTCGTCGTCATCGCCAAAGTAGGGCAAGAACTTGAGCTTGGGCTCGTCCTCGACTTCGTAGTTCTTGGAGAGCGCCGTCCACATGGTGGCCGTCGGGATGGGCGGGATACGAGGCAGCACCACGCTGCGCTTGGCCAACGTCACGTTCTCGCCCGGGTTGTGCACCTCGACCTTCACGTTGCGCTTCACGCCGCGATCGGCTGGCCCCGCCAGCTCCGACGCTATAGACGCACGTGTACAGCAGTTAGATCGCGTCCTCCACAAGCCACCACGGCTTTGCCAGTACCATACTCACTCTGCACATGCCCCAGGCCTTGTGGGGCGTTGCGGTCGACGGTGGCAAGGAAGGCGAGGCAGTCTACGCGGCGAAGCCGCTGCGTCGACAGGTACCCAGTGATGGCGTGTCGATTCAGCGCCATGCCCATCTACAGCCGCACGCAGCACACAACAGCGTGAGCCGGAGCGACATGCAATAGACCACGAGCATCAAGAAAACTACTGGTAGATTGCGCGCGCGGAGGTTACGCACCCCGCCGCGCCGCTGGAAGCGCTTGACGAACTCGTTGTGCGCCACGGTGGCCTGCGCGCAGAGCTGCTCCTCCATGTCGTCCTCCGTGGGCGTGCCGCGCTCCGCGTGCTCGGGCTGCATGACCACCTCCAGCTCCGTCTCCGTGTCCTCCTCGACGTCGGGCTCCATCGGACGCTTCCTGGCGCTCGAGCCGCGCGCCGCCGGCGACCCCATCGCCAATGGAGAGCGCAGCTTTGGCCTTTGGCCTTTCGAATGAGAGACGCAGCCAACGGCCAAATCCGTCGTCGAATTGACTCTCGCCACAGAAAGGGGTACATCTTTCGTCCCAGAATGGCTTTGATGGGGAAGTCAAAAGACAAAGACACGGGCTTGAAGTCACATTACCAGAAGAAGCTCGGCGAGAAGCAACAGCTCACTTCAATGCTAGCGCGGGCAGTTCATGCGGCTTCTGGGGTCGGGCGACGCGCCGCCGTGCGTAGTCTGCAGACGTGGGGCACAGCGCGTGGCGAGGCGGGCAGCGACCGATCTCTGGGGGCCGCGCGCGGGGGCCCAACACAAACTGGTGACACGCATCAGTCGCTTCGATCGCTGCTACAACGCCAGCTGACGGCAAGCAACGCTGTGGACATGGAGCTCCTCCGACAGACCTGCGAGGCGGTTATGGAGGAGACGCGGTCCAAGCTGCACCCGGGCTTCGAGTTGTTGGAGCGCACGCGCGACGCGGACGTGGTGCTGGCCGGCGCCGTGGGCGACGAGTGGGTGCGCATTGCCTTCCACGGCCGCAACTTTGTGAACGAGGCGCGCAGCAACTTCCACATCCGCTTCGCAGTGGACGTGACGCGGGACGGCCGTGGACTGCACTTTGTGTGTCGGACTGGGGGGCTCTCGGGTGTCGTGGCCGAGAGCGTGCGATTCGTGAAGGGCAGCACTTCGTCGGAAGGTGCGGCAGTCGGCGAGCATCGCGGGTTTGTCTTTGATTGTGCGGACGGGTGCGTCCTGGACGCCGGGAAGCGGGGCGTGCTGGGCGCCATGCGCGTGTATCTCGCCCAGCACAAGGTGGATGCCAACGTGGGCGAGTTCATCAAGGCGCAGGTCTGCATGCGCGAGCTGCGAGACACGAGAAGGTTCTTCGAGAGTGCCGCCAACTTTGTCGAGTGCTA
This sequence comes from Halophytophthora polymorphica, assembly GCA_023338205.1. Taxonomy (NCBI): domain Eukaryota; phylum Oomycota; class Peronosporomycetes; order Peronosporales; family Peronosporaceae; genus Halophytophthora; species Halophytophthora polymorphica. The sequence goes on from JAADYJ010000326.1 coordinate 18,993, forward strand.
GCAGCAGCGGTTGGGCATTCAATGCACATTGCTATGTGGGTCGTATCTGTCACGAGATCCCGCGGCTAAGCGGCCAGGCCTGTATGGTGCTGCAAGTGCGCGGAACGCGTATAAGTACCGCTTTCAGGTCCTCCTCCAGGAGATGGTCTCTCATTAGATGGCCCAGCCAATCACACAGGTGCTTTTGGAAGAAGTGAGCGCGTTCCTTTTTCAAAGCAGAACACGCACAACACACGTTAGTTCACCGTCACGCACACGCCCATACCCAGCAGGACGTACGGCATGCTGGCGTCCGTCGAACTCGACCGCGATTTTAGTCTCCAGCAGGCGATTCACGCCGTCCACCTCGTAGCGGTTTCCCGAGAGCTCCTTGGTCTTCTCAAAGACCCCGCCCAAGAGATCCTCGAGAATGAAGACCGAACGAGCTTCTCCAAGCGAAGTTGTTACGCGACAGCGCCTTGGGCGGCCGCCTTGACAGACCCGTTTCGACCTAGGAAATGTATTTGATTTAAAAAGAGCATTCCCTTCGCGTTACCTTCGTGCTACATTTCTGCTGGCTCCTCGGCGCCGGCTTCATGCTTCATTCAGTCACCTTCGCGCCACCTTCGCGTTACCTCGCGTCTCCCATCTGCTCTTCCGCTGGAAGTCTGGCAACCTAACAACCCAACGGCTAAAGCAGGCAAGCTGAAGCCGAAGGCTAGCGCGACCAAGGTGACGACGGCACAGGCGACCCCCGAGCGCGCGCACTCCACGATGCGGGGGCCCTCGCGCAGGATCCAGACGCCGAGACGCCGTCTCCGGCCGCTGGCGGCGGCGGCGCTGGTTTTGCTCACGGCGGCGGACGGCGCGCGGGGCGCGTCTTCCTCCACGTCCGGCTCGTCGGGCGTATCGTGGTGCAGCGACAGCTCGGCGTCGGCCGAGCTGACGTACTGCGGCAGCGTGTGCACGACGGGTGACCCGTGCGTGCAGTACCCGGACAACTCGACCTGCAGCGATGCCTCGCGCAACGACTGCGTGGCCTACGACTCGAGCTGCACCTACCAGTGCCTCGAGGCTTACAACACCGTGGCCAAGAAGTGGACAGTCTTCGTGAAGGAGCCCGCGTCGGACGACGCTTTCTCCAGTACCAGCACGGACGAACCCTTCCCGTCGGCAGCTATCGACGCCGTCTCTGGCGTCGAGTTCTCGGAGCAGACGCGCGCCATGTACGTTTTGACTGCGACTCGGGGAGACAACACGAGGACGATTGTTGGGGCAGGTGTGGCAGTTGGAGGGGTGGGAGCCGTGCTAATATGCCGCTGGTGGCCTCGCGCTCTGTGTATATATGTGTACTCACCTGTATGCAGCCAAATCACGGGCTTTGACGACACCAACGTGCAGAAAGGCTCGATGAAGACGGTGTCTTTCGACGACAACACCTTCTCTACGGCGTCTGTGCTCGAGACGCTGTACGTTCCCCAGTTTGGCAATGATTTGGGCTTCCTGCCTGGGTTCACATACGCTAACGCCTTCTTTGTTTGTGCACTGTGTCGCTCGGTCTCCCTATGCAGGACGGTCGAGAACGTGGACCTCAGCACCATGCCGACTAGTTTTCTGCCCTCTTCGGTGTCCACTTTGTACGTCATCAACGTGTTGTTGTTGATTGTGCATTGCTATGGGGGTTTGTGCTGACTTTCAGAGTTGGGTGTCATCTGCAGGACGCTGGAGAATTGCAACATCGATACGCTGCCGTCGCAGCTGGCCGATCTCAGCAACCTGGCGGATCTGTGAGTCGATCTTGGCTTGAGCTGGCACCTTAGTCTATTTGGGCCATCACTGCTCTGTGGGACGGAGCGTCGTTGCTCACCTATGCACGTGTTCCTCTATGTGTTTGTGCATTGCCATCAGCGAGCTTTCGAAGAACGTGATGACGAGCGTTACCGACTCCGACGACACCCTCACGAGTATCCTGCAGCAGCTCACCTCATTGTACGCAGCTTGGCCGTTGAGTGGCACACTTTGCTGCCCATGTGAACGCCTCTGCTACGTCACAGTGAGCTTATGACGGCTGAGTTTGACGGTGGGTGGTTGTTCACTTTGAATTTTGCCGTGCCCCCAATGCAGCAACGTGAGTGACAACTCGATCGCGACCTTCGACGTGGTGCTCTCTGCTGTCACCACCTTGTACGTTTCGCTGTGCCTCAATGATCTGCACGGGGCAATAGTAATACATCATGGGGGATACACTCTCGCTAACGACGCTTGCGTGTCTGTATTCGCGTGCTGCCCTACACCAGAGATCTCTCGAGCAACAGCTTGACCGCATTCCCATCGGCCATCTTCAACATGTCCAAGCTCGACAGCCTGTACGTACCGATCACTGGGAAGACAAGACATCTCAGTGGCTCATCCGTCGCCTTGGGTGTCCTTACTTACGCAGTAGCTTCTGTTGGTTTGAATGCGTTGCTCCCATGGTCCAGCTACCTCGACGGCAACAGCATCAGCAGTCTGACGGTTACGGCGGCACAGTATTCCTTCTTGAACAAACTATCTTCCGACAGCACGCTGGGCTTCACGAGCTCGTGCGACTCGACGCAGAACGCGACCGAGGTGCTGGACTCGGTGGTGTGCGTCACCACCGCGACGGCGTCGACCAGCGATTCGGGTGGTAAGCTCATTTTCTCGCTTTGTCTGCAGCTGTGTTCGATTGGTTCTAACATGTGCACTCACGTGTCCGGCTTCTGTGACGTGAGTGTAGGCTCGTCCTCCACGCTGATCATCGTCATCGTCGTGCTGGCGGTAGCGGTGGTGCTCGGCGTGCTAGGATTCCTGCTTTACCGGCGGCGGATGAGGAACAACGCCTTCTACTTGACCGACACGCCCAACAGAGGCGGCACGCCGCACTCTTCGGACACCCTGAACAACACGCCTGGTTCCCGTCGCGGCAGAGCAGGTAGCCGAGGGCGTGCGTCTTCGCAACAGCCACCGAGGGGCACGCCGGGTAGTGCCGTCCCGAACGTATTCCAGCAACTCTCGGAGAAGGGGAAGCCGTCGGAAGCCCGGCCGCGAGGAAGCAGCGCGCAGGCGACGTTCCCTGTCGGAGCGGACGGTCAACGCGGCCGCAACTCGCTCATCCGCACCAACGTGAAGCGCATCGCTGGCGACGAGATCAACTACACGCGGACGATCGCGAAGGGCGCATTCGGCGAGGTCTGGCTGGCCTCGTACGGGATGGATCTCGTCGCGGTGAAGAAGCTACTGACGACGGAGGGGAACAACGTGCAGGACTTTGTGTCGGAGCTGAACCTGCTGGCGTCGCTGTCGCACCCGTGCATCCTCACGTTGATCGGTGCGTGCTGGGAAGAAGACCTGTCGGACATCCAGATCGTCATGGAGTACATGGACGCGGGCGACTTGCTGTCCGTGCTGCGTCGGAGCCCGCCGAACGTGCTGACGTGGGAGAGCGGCAAGGCCGCGTACTGCGTGCAGATCTGCGAGGCGGTGTACTACCTGCACAGCCTGCAGCCAGCGCTCATCCACCGCGACATTAAGTCGCGCAACATCCTTGTGGACTCGCAGAAGGGCGCCAAGCTGTCCGACTTTGGTGAGAGTCGGGAGCGCACGATCGCGCGCACCATGACAGCGGGCGTCGGAACGGCGCGCTGGGTGGCGCCCGAGATCATCCTGGGCGAAGACTACAGCGAACTGGCCGACATCTACTCGCTGGGCGTGCTGCTCACGGAGCTGGACACGCACATGATCCCGTACCAGAAGATGGGGCTAGAGGAGTCCATGATCGTCCAGCAGGTGGCGGTGGGGAAGCTGCGGCCCAAGGTCTCGGACTCGTGTCCGGAGATCATCCGCCGACTCACACACGAGTGTCTGCAGTACGACCCCAGCCTCCGGCCCTCCGCTGCTCGAGTGCTCCAGACGCTCATGGCCTCTCCGCTCGGTCGTCGCCCGTCGAACGCCCTCGCGGCCGAGTAAGCGTCCGAGATAGCGACCCCCACGGCTTTCCGATCACTCACCCCACTCGGCCTACCAACGGACGTGAAGACAATCTACAGCAGCTCCTGGGCCGATGCCGCCTGCAGCCAGCATTGTATCCTCATCTGCGCTGTCTGCAGACATGCGAGGGTGGTTTGGCGGGACTTATCATGCATTTTCCATTTCCCTTTTCGTTCCCATGGAGATCTCGTCCGTGTCTGCTTTGAAGTTCGTACTAATGCACGAGGTGGCGTCGCGCTGATGGAAGGCGACTGTTTGTACATCTGCCTGCAGAACCTCCAAGCCAAGGCACGCAGATAGCCTGGAAAGCGCTGAACGAGCGAGTGGGTAAGCACTGGGGTTGACGGCACTCGGGCGTCGACGCCATTGTGATCGTTCGTGTCACCGTTGTTTGTCAAACTAGGCGTTGGCTAAGAATACGTCCGAGCTCCGAGCTGCTGGAGTCGAGAGGGAGGCTGGTCGGGTCTGTCGTCTTTCAGCTCCTGCCAACGCTGCGTCTCTCCTGGAGCGGGCAAGAAGCACAGCAATGCACCACCGGAGCAGCTCGGCGCCGTCGCTGCGGCGCGCCGTGGACTACTCGCAGACGGTGCCCTTCGTGCCCCGAGAGGTCTTCCGGTTGGTCGTGAGGCTCGAGGCTCAGAAGACGCTGGACGTGAACGTCGCGGCGCTCGAGCAGCGCTTCCACGTGCCGGCCGGGTATGCGGACGACGAGAGTCTGAACGCTCGCGGAGGACTCAAAGGCGCCAAAAACGTGAGAATCTCCGGCACCAGAGCGGGTTTGAACCTTGCGCTCGTCTCGATGCGCCCAAGTAGAGGACTCACGCGTTCCTGTGGCGTTGTTGGGCTGTCCAGTTTGTCCCAGGCCCCGGGACGTACGAGACGACCGCGCAATGGCCAGCAAGGGAGGTGACCGCGCTGCCATCCTCGGGCTTCTTGTCCGCCACGACGCGAGACCCGTTCCACGTCAGAGCGCTGGAGAAAGCCACCGCCAGTGTGTCACACGGAGGCTTCGTGGCGCCGCTCTCCCCACAGGCGGACGTGGAAGCCAAGCACATGGTAACTAGCCCCGAGCACCGCGCTCAACCTGCTGACCTCGTGGCGCTCTCCCTCAAGCCAAGCCCCTCGAGGTCCCCACGGAACCGGCCCCGGATGCACGACTCGCCACCACGAGAACTACCACAGCAGCACGAGTCAGAGGACGCTGTAGGTGTCACGAGCTATTCGTCCTTGAGTTCTCGCCACGCGACGGTCTTCCCCCGTGTTGGACGGAAGAGCCCAAGCGAGCGAGACGGAGTGCCTCCTGTGGGCACGTACAGCGTAAATCGCCTCTGGGACCCCGCCACGCCCGCCAGGGTCTCGGTGGCGGCACCGTCGGCCGCTGTCTTTGGCCTGTCGCGCGAGAAGCGCGTGGTGACGTGGCGGCCGGCGCTCACGCCTCCCTCGAGTGCCGTGTCAACGTCCTGGGACTCGTCGCGACACTACACCAAGCAGAAGCACCAGGTGGTCCGCAGCGCGGCCAGACGGAGACTCCAAAGCGCCCGCCAGCATGCTCGCACGGCCTTCCACCCCACCTTGCGGCCGTCCACGGCCTCCGCCGCGACAGGCAAAGCGGCTGGAGAAGACCCGACGGAGAGTGGGTCGGGCGAAGCACTCGAATACGACGACGACCCGTTCAGCTGGCTACGACAGCGTCCGAACGGAGAGCAGCGGGTGAACTTGTTGGCGGCCAAGCACGGACTGGCCGAGCACATTAAGAGTCTACCGCGACGTGGCAGTGATGCGGCTGGCGGTGATCCTGTCGAGGCGAGCCCAGCGATCAAGAAGCAGAGGGACACGGAGGACGGGAATGCCGCGTCGCCCGCGCCTCGAGCCAAGAAGAAGGACAGCCGCATCACCGTGAGCTGCCGCATGCCCGGCGGATTGCTCATCTCGGCGCACATGTACTCGACGCGCAAGCTGCGGCACCTCAAGGCCGCGCTCTTGCTGCGCCAGAACCGCTTCCAGAGCGTGGACGAGTTCGACCTGTACCACGTGAGCGGCAAGAAGCTCGCGGCGCTCAACGACGCGCTGGCGGCCTGCGGCATCCGCGACCGCTCGCTCTTGCAGGTCGTGCCCGCGGTGACGGCCCTAGCGGCCAGTCACGCAGCTCCAGAGGCCAAGCAAGCGTGATCCCGGCCACAAAC
>JAADYJ010000327.1:0-25132 GCA_023338205.1 Halophytophthora polymorphica
CCTCCTCTTCTTCTTCCTCGTCCTCTTCTTCCTCGTCCTCCTCGTCCTCGGCTTCACCCTGCTCACCGCTGTTCTGCGCACTTGAATCGCCCTTTGCCACATGTTCTTCATCCTCGCCGAGGTAGTAGAGCGGCGACGCAGCTTGACCAGTGGTAGAGTGCGCTGGGTTCCACGATAGTGCGAGGCCGGGGTACATGAGTGACGTTACGAGTTGAAAGGCGATCTGGTAATTGCCGTTCATCATGCGCGCGTACCGCTGCCGCAGCACGGTCATAATCTTGCGCTCCAGCTTGGGACGGATCCAGCGCCGCACTGCCAAATGCTTAAGTGTAACAGGTGTGGAGGAGTCCACTTCGAATTGGGTCACTTTGTAAGTGCGCAGCTCGTTCCCACCTTCCTTGAGCATGTTGAGCTGTTTGAGACTCCCCTTGGGTGGCCCCTTCCAGCGCAACCCGGTGCGGCAGTCCGTCTCCACAAAGGCTCGGATGATGCTTTGCACATGGTTGCGACACAGGTCCAGCAGCTTCACGTCCACACCCTGCAAAACGTTGGCGACACGGAGCTTTTCCGCTTCCTTCATCATCTCCTCGATGGCGTGCACGAGTGCGGATTCGTAAAGTACCACGCAAGTGCTGGAAAAGTCGTCCATAACCTGGTTCACCGTACCCAGTAGCTGCTTGTTGTTCAACACGATGTCGTCCACAAAATCTTGGTAACCGCATAGTGACGCCTGATTCAAGTACTTTCTAGCATGTCCACGGATGCCCTTCCGCCCGTACATGAACAATTTCTTGTTAGTCGGCATAAGCAGAGAGTCGCGAAACTTGTTGATACCCAGGTTGTTCACGTCGTCGTCGGTCGGGTTGAGGAATGCCACGGACGCCAATTGGTCCTCCATCAGCGAATTGTTGTCCATGGCCACGCGTAGAAGGCTAATGAATGCGTTCCCTCGCAGTGGCACGAGTATTTTCCGTAGACGCGATTGGTACCGCTTGGAGCGGCTGCACAACGCGCGGTGGAGCTTGCTCTTCAGTCGCTTGAAGAGGAAGTCTCCGTACTCCGTCGTGGACTCCATCATCTTCTCTGTCACAGGTTCGCGCACTGTTGTGAGCAGCATGGACTTCAGCCAGATGGACGTGTTCAAGCGGGCAATTCTCCATGCCTCCGGATCCTTTCTTGGAAACTTGCGGATCGCTTCGGTCACCGCACGCTTTTCGTACAGCGAACTGATTCGTAGCTCCTGCATCTGATCCTCAAGGTCTCCAAAGATCTGGCACTGACGGTGGAGTTGCGCATCCTTGAAGAAGTTGAAGAGGAAGCGGATCTCGTACACTCCCGGATCCTGCGGCGTCGTGACAATCATGCGTCCCGGTACCGGCTCCCCTTCCTTCACCTCGAGGTAAGCCGATGTGGGGATACTCTCGATCTTCGCACAAGCCGAAGCGTCCGAACTGCTCCGGCACTCTTCGGGTGTTTGGTTGGATCCCGTGGTCTTCTTGCAGGCGACGCGGTAGAAAGCAACGCAGTTCCGACACTTGGCGTTGGAGAGAATAGCGTAGTCTACTCCGTAGATGATCCACCCGAGGTTTAGTGTCTCGTTTGCACCCACTAGTGGCATATCGCACGTCAGAGTCATGAAGATGTTGAAGGTGCCAATTTGCACGTCATTTGAGCAGAAACGGTCAAGAATCACGTAGTTCTTGCTTTGGTCCTCTCCGTCTGGGCTGACCTTCTGATTGTTGTTGCCACCACTGGACTTAGCTTTGTCCGTCCCTAAGCCAGTTATCTTGGCTTCTCCGTCATTGTAGCGCAAGTAGCAGAATTCGTAGCCATGCAGTCCGTACTTGGGTTGATAGATTCCAGCGTTGTTGCCGTAGACAAAGGCTTCGTACTTAGGGTCGGTCATCCCCACACAATTGTTCGCCGGTCGAAACATCACTTGTCCCTCCACCGTCTAGCCGCGGGAAAGCAAATGTAGAGTAAGACGCATGTAGCAGTTAGCATTGCACCCACATCTACCCGCACGCACCATGGCTACGTAGGGCGTATTGTGAACGCACCTTTCTCGCTCGTCTGGCTACTTCTTGGGGTGGCCTCCCACCATATTCCATCGCATTGTTGTCCTTAGCGTCCTAGACGCAAGAAAACCGTGTTAGATACATCGAAGAATATACCCACCGGCTGATGCAAATCAGACGAAACACAAGTAACTTTCAAGCTACGTACCGTTTTCTGGTCTTTGCTTCTCTCGTACTCCTCGTGAATGATCTCGTTGAGTTTCTTTTTATACGGCTTCAGCTTGGACGAGCTCATCATGTCATTCATCTTGGATTCCGCCATCCGGTCTTTTTCTTTTCGGCGGCTTTTCGCTTCATCTTCATCTTCGTCATTGAGTTCGTGGCGTGCTTGGTTCTCCATCGCTTGCAATTTCTTCCGGGAGCGGTCCCGTACAATTGTCGCCTGATGGAGAGTAACCTCGGTCATCAGGTCATGCTCCTCAGATTCATTGTCCAGGCCCTTTGGTTTCCAGCCAAACTTGAGTTGTCCTATGTCCTTCAGCAACCGGTAACAGATGCACTTGTCCATTTCGCGAATAGTCATGTCACCAGGCGCTCGGGCAGGAAACATGCCGATGGCATCCAGCGCGTGGAAGCGCTGTTTCGCATTTACTTGCCAGCTAATGGTAATCTCTCCTTCGCCCATTTCAAGAGCGTCGGTGAGGACGACGTAGCTCAACTGCGGCAGGGCTTTTAGAAGGATTAATTCTTTCTTCGGCTTCACCAACTGCACCGCAGCGACCGCAGCAGCTGCTAACGTGTCGTCCTCGTCCACTTCCTCAAGTTGATTGTCGACCTCCTCTCCCAACTCACCCAGCATCTCATCTGGGTCCATTTCGTCGTCCCCACCCAACTCAATGGTCGGGCCCACATTCTCGATGAGCGTTTTGACCTGGGCATTATCCCGAACAGCAGCCAAGACTGACGCTGAACCAGCAACGGATGCAGTTGCGGAGGGTCCCGTAGACATAGCTTCAGAAGTTGTGGCATCAGTAGCTGCTTGTTCTCCGGCTGCATGAGCTGAATTCGGACTCCTCTCCGAAATTGCGTTGGTCTCTGTTGCTTTTACAGTATTTAGGGCTCCTGCATCGGGCACAGCACCACCCTTCGCATTCTTGGTGTGCCTTTTCTCACTTTCTCTGGCAGTCGCTGCCAAGTTCATCTTGACGGCAGGTGCACCGATAGCTTGGATACTTTGCCCGAGTTCCATTGCCCGCTTGCCCTCTCCGAGAGCGTTTTCAGCGCCGCTGGAATTGGCAAGATGTTCCAGTGCCTCCACGTAGTCTACATAAGCCGTGATAATTTGCTGGTTGAATTCCAGGATCGGAGTTACTGCAGTCGAGACGAGTGCCATAAGGAACAGCATCTGCTTATTGTGGCTCGAGTAGGACGCCGTCAGAGATATAATTTCAACGATAGCACTCCCCCACTTGATTGTTGTACCAATGAAGCGCATATCCGCAAGGTAGAGCACGTTTTCTTCTCCAGCCAACCCCAGACGAGCGTGAAAGCGCCACACCGGGTCTTTCTCACGCTCTGATTCAGGTGTGTCAGCCTGCAGAAACTTCTTGTTCAGGAAGTAGCTGAACACGGGTCCTCGGTTAAGCACTTCAGACAGGTACGCCAGCATCGTGGTCTTTGGAACACAAAGCCAGAAAAGGCTTACAATTTTGCCATGCAAGGTCATCATCTGCAACTGTTTGGACTCACCACTGGGTTCCATTTGGTAGCAGTCATTCGCGCGCTCTTCCACGTTGTACTCTACCCATTGAGTCTCTCCCCATAGTCCGAAGGTAATCAGGCAGAGATTGCAGAAAGACAATACGATCTTTTTCTTGATGTACTGCCACTTCCACATCAAGTTGAACCTGATACTGGCTTTGTCTGGGCACCGCGATTCTGCCATCAGCACCTTGTTTGGGTACATGTAGCTACCGCGATGGCGCCAACCAAAAACTGCGCCGAAGTTACGGCCCATGGACTTCAACATAAGCACCATGTAGATGTAAACAAATAGTCCGAAGAGTTTCAGAAAACCACGCCTTTTCAGCAACTCATGGAAGGGAGTCGTGGTGTACTCCTTGTAGAAGCGCTGGAATCGCGTTGGAGACTTGTTTTGTTTGGGACAACAGCACTTTAGTGTATTCCAGCCAGCATCATCCTCTGTTGATCCAGGTGTTTTTTTCTTGCGGCCCAGGCGAGAGAGCACCGGTGTTTTGCCTTGGACTACGTCCTTGCCGTTGCCGTTCCCTACCAAACCACTGCGGGAGTTCCCGTTCACCCCGTGCCGTGGGCACCATGCCGATTTTGGTTCAACCAGAGAGGCGTTGCTGTGAATAGCAGCCTCGATGTCTTGAGGTTTCCTGCTGTGCGCGAGTCGCCGGAGTTCTTTCTCCTCCTCCAGTTCGGTTAAAGGTACCCAACTGTAGAGATCGAGCAACAGTAACGGCAGACAGATAAAGAGGAAAAGCGTGATCAGCGCCAGCGACACGATTCCGACCCAGAAGTTTGCTTGGGCGATGTCTTGATTGGGGCACATGACTGTTGCAGTGTTGTACAGCTTAAACGTCTCCAGTGCTGACATTTTGTTCTCGCCGCGAAGTTTGCCGTAGAAGAGCAGCCAATTGCTCGAGAGGAACAGTACGCATGACTTAATCATCAAGTACAACGGGATGACGAGAAGGGCTCCAAATTGGTCCAACACTGAGTGGATTGACTTGCCTGGCGTAAAGGGAAGATAGGCATAAAGTTTCTGGACCTTGAGGAGGAGGTCTTCCTGCACCACGACATATGCGACGAAGGTCGCACAAATCATCATGACGAGTCCCACGAAAAGGAAGACCCCACTGTAACACTCGTTCGCCATATCAAAAAGCCTCAACTTATCCGTCAGTTGATCGACAAGGTTGCCGAAGAAGGACGAGCAGCCACGCAGCGCATGCATCAGCGGTTCACTGAGATGGGCCACCTGATCGTGAAACTCCTGTGTCAGCTTGTCCAGATCGGGTCCTTTCATGTTGAACGCATCACCAAGAACCCTCAAGTTGAAGGACAAACTAACAACTCCCAGGAAGTACTTCGCTCCACTCAGTGCGGCCAGTCCGACGACTTTCAACGTTAGCTTCCCCTGGTCCGACATAACTGCTTTCATGGCCAGCTTTCCCGCATACTTGGAAAATTGGCGTGGGGACCATGAAAATGCTGCTGCTTCAACGGTGAAAGGTCCGTAGCGGCACAGCTCTCCGACGGCTTCGTTTAGGAGAGATGATGTATCCAATCCATCAGGACGTCGAACGTACTTGGCAACGTATAGACCCCCTGCTGGAAAGCGCACCCCGAGCGGCTCTTCTCGTTGGCCGACAATGTCCCCAGATAGGTTGTCAAATGAGCATTGAGATCCCTTTGAACTCAACACAGGAATCTCAACTCCAATCCTCTTCCGCGTACGTCGCACAGGTTGTTTGCCACCCGCACTCATCGTCACCAAGGATCCCTGTAGGCCCAACTGAGCCTTTCTAGCACCGATTTCGTCCAATAAATCCTGGATGATGAGCACAAACTTTTTGCGCACCGGGCGCGGCGCCTTGTTGTAGGCGCTCAAACATTCATCGAGAACGAACGAGTCATCACTTGACTTGGCAACACTGCGAGCAAATAGGCGCTTTAGAAGGCGACCGATCGTCTTCAGCCAATTTTTCAATGAATAGTCGAAAAACTCCTCCACTTCCACCAGTTGAGTCTCCAGTTTTGTCCGAATAGCATCAACTTCTCGAGGGTCATTTGCCTGTAGCTTCCCGAGAATGGCAGCACACAAATAGTCGGACACTTTTACTATATCAGCAGGGAGAATGACGATTCGATCTCGTGAGGAAGGAACGCCACCATGGAATCGGTAGGAGAAAACCATCGAATCGGATCGCTTGAGAAGAAGATCCTCATCTGACAATTTATCTTGCGTGGGTTTTGCTTCTGGTTCAGTTCCATCCTCCACTTTGTCCATCTGAGCTTTCCGCGCGTCGAGCTCTTCCAGCCTTTTCTCAAGAGATTCGATCTTCTTCTTGGTCAATTCGTATTTGCTCTTACGGGCTCTCTTCTGCAACTCCTTGAGCTCGTGTCGCGTGACCTCCCGTTCTTGTGCTAAGTCAAGCTTCTGGTATCGTGTGTCCTTGTAGTACTCCTTCCAATCGTCAGTAGATTCAGAAGACACCGGTGGAACTTCGTTGGCATAGATCTGTAGCGATGCGTGTAAAGGCTTGACATCGATCAACGACGTCGTGCCGAAGGCCGTGTAGGCACTGTTTACCCCAGGAAGCACGGCCAGAAGTGGTGTTTTTCCAAGAATTAAGCGGCAGTTGCTGTTCTTGCCGTCTTTACCCTTTTTTTGGTTTCGAATAAGATAGATCCTGTATGCCCCAGGCGGAAGACTCAAGCCAATTGAAGACGGAAACTGCAATTTCCCCGAAGTCCTCGATGATGCTGTAGCCACAAGTTGGGCTGCAGGATCGTCGTACATTTTCTTGGCCATGTCTGGGATCCACCAGTCACAATGTGCCTGATTACTATCAGGCTTCACATTGGACACTTTACTGTTGTTGGCCACTGCCTCGCTGCCTTCAATCACCACTACGTTTGCCTCTGTCGCTACTTGATTATCCGCCGGTGCAGGCTCAGGTGTAAGCACTACAGATTCGCATCCATCCTGCTGAGGTTCGGGACTCCAACCCCTTTCATGCCACAGGATGCTGAAATACGGCATACTGAATTTGAATTCGTCACCCTCCTTCACCACACTCAAGCGATCCCCAGACTCGAGGGTACCCGAGTTCCACTGAAGTTCCAAATGGGATTGAGACGGATACTCATACGTGGGAACAGCATCAGTGCCAGTATCTATGTCATCTCCCATCGAAATCGTGAGTTTTGGTAGCGGCGTGTGCGCAGCATCCTGCTGTACTGACGCGCACTTGTACTGGAAGTTTACCAGAAGAACCCCTACATCGTCGTTTTTGTTGGTCTGGAAGTGCACAAGGTCCTCCGTTTCCGATGTATCTTCCTGTAGAACCCGAAGGAGCTCCCCCAATTCAAATGAAACCTGCCCAATGAGTCTTGCGTTATGGCAATCAATGTCTTGCTGGTTTCTTTTTGGTTGTTGGCCTTTTAAACTGCCCCGTCGTTTCGCCTTCCTGGTCCCAGTGACTTCTAAAGTCGGTTGTCTTGCCACCTTATTGGGATCCGGTACCTCATGTTCATCGAGACTTTCTGCGATATTCTGCCGGTTTGCTTCTCGCCTTTCCACTTCCAACTTAAACTCTCTCAGGTCGTCCCGCTTCTGTTTTAGTTTCGACAACTCTGCTCGAATTTTTTGGTTCTTCAGCGTTCCATCGCCTTTCGCTTGGGCCTCGACAATCGTAAGCTTCAGAAGTTTTTCCTGGTGTTTGACCAGATCACTCAGAATGCCTTCAGTGGACTGCGCCTTCTCGAAGGCTTTGGTTGCAGCAGCCCAATCAAGCTCGAGTTGCCTTTTCTTCGATCCAATCCGTTTGAAAATTTTGCAGACGACAAATTGTGATTTCTGGGAGTTGTGGCTCACATACAACCGAAATTCATCATCAGGAAAAGTGAACAAGGCATCCGGAGAAGGATCGCGCAGAATGACGCTGGAAAAGATTCGCCCATCGTACGAGTTGACGGGGTTTGGTTTCAGTTCGCTCTCGCACATCCTTATCTCCGCCAACGTCTGCTGGTACTCAGGTGTTTGTGCCGTTTGCAAGGCTAGCTCGTCTTCCAACTTCTGCAGTTTTTTCATTACGCCTTGTGTCTCTTCCTTCCACAGCTCGTCTGCCCTGATGCAAGGGTCCACCTGCTTCTCCGTGTTGCCCCATAGGAGCGACCAGCCACAGGTGCACATGCTAGGGGATCTAATGTCGTCCTCAGCAGGCAGCCCCTGTTCATCTGAGACTTGAAACATCACGTAAAGTTCTTCCGCTTGGCCGTCCTTGTTAAACGACGTGTCATTTTGAATCAATCGGTCTGCCAGCTCCGTCACACTCTTTATCTTCATATGAAGAAAACCTTCGGCGCGGGAATGCTTCTTCGAAGCAAACTCACTATTAAAATTGAACGAAGTAACGACTTGCTCAGAGATCTTCTCCCGTTTGCTGAACTCGAGCCCCTGATCAAACAAATTATTGAATAGTTCTTCAGTGGTCACCGTTTCTTCGAGGGCTTTTGCTGCTACATCCTTCACGTTAACCTTCTGGGGTGCAACGACCATAGTCGCCTCTTTGCTTGTCTCAGTCTCCTTTGTTCGTCGCTCTGGGAGCAACTTGAAAGTTTCGATGCGGTAGTAGTCGGCAAGAGCGTGCCGATTCCCTAATATGGGCTTATTATCGGGCCCCACGGCCTTGGCTGAATACGCTTCAAGAAAATCGGCGAACGTGAGTCCGACGGTGTCGTCAACTTCCACGTAGTCACACAAATCTGTCCAGCGGTCCGTCGAAAGGTTTACAGCAGATGCCTTCGCTGCTGCCAGTAGCTCCGCGAGACCCTTCCTCTCCATGACTGGTTCATCCCCTGCTCGTTGTCCTTTGTTGCTGAACTCATCAAACAGCTTCTTCGAGTAGTACAACTTCACCCAGACGTCAAATGCCTTGTCTTCGAGTTTCACCTCAGAATTCTTGTCACAAACGATCTGGCAGAAGTAGTCGCGATTCCATCCTGGCAGTTCTCTAGCTACCAAAATATCTTGGGCCTTTTTGGCGCTACCACGTGATAGTACAGATGCCTTCTCCAAGCTTCCAAGCGTCTCAAGCAAGATCATGTCTTGCGGGTCTTTCTCGTCCTGAAAAATGGAGATGATCTTCACGAACAACTTGTCTGCCGTGTCCAGGAGCGTATACACCTCTTTTTCAACGAGCGAGTTGATTCCATCAATATCACTCCAGCAGCAGGCAAACTGGCGACGAGATAGACCAACGGCCACGTTCGCACCCAAGCTTATGCACAATGTCTTCCATCGAGACTCGTCCATTTTGTACTCGTCACCGCAGACGATTCCAATGAATTTGTTCAGATCGCCAAGCTTCATGGTGTTTGCGTCACTTGGCTTCCACATGTCGAATAGTAAGCTGGTGTACTCCAACTTCTCCCAGAGCTTCGCAGGGCTCGTTTTAAATTGTCTCAGAGCATTCGCAATGTTGGCCACATCGATGCCTTGGTGGCCCACCATGAAGGAATGCCAGTTTTCGTGAAGTTCGAATTCGATTTCCGGGGAGTTCTCTGAGTTGCCTGGGTCTAGACCAACGATTTCGCTCGGACCAGCGTACTTGGCCCCAGCCCCTTCCTTTTCTTCCTCGAGCTTGAGCCCTCCGATCTCAATGGTAACTGGCGTTAACTCAGCGATTGAGCACGCATCAAGGACCAAACGGATAGATTGTTGTTGTGAGTCCCAGAACTCCTCGCGGATCTCCGCTCCTGCAGGTTCGAGAATCTTTGCTGTCAACGTTTCATCTGTGTACCACTTGTTGCTGGGCATCTTAAAGACAAGCGAAGATCCCTCTCGCAAAGTCGCGAGCGAGTTAAACGCAAGGATCGTGCGACCGTCTTCGTGGGAATAGTACGAGTTCAACCGCAAAAACTGCAAATGATAGGGTCGCTTGCTTTTGTGGCAGTCCTCCAGATGGTTCTTCACGTCTGCAAGATGGCGAATGGCGTCACTCTTGCTCACTGTAAATGGCTTGATGCAATTGAGCTGATTCAGTGCACCCTTGTTCTCGCCCAGGGAGCTGATTGAAGACAAAATATCATTTTGATGCACATCCAGTTTGGCTGCAAGCGATCGTGCTTTCACGTTGGTCACAACAGCACACTGGCCGAAGAAGTCACTTCCCAAGGTGATCCCCGATGCACCTTTCTCGAAATCCTTGCCTAGAGGTTTAAGAGACTCGTCCAGGTAGTCGTCGGGACGTTGCTGCCGTTCGCGAAAAGACTTAGTCTGCATCCAGTTTTCTCGGAACTTCCAGTTCGTGAACAAAGCCACGGAGGTCGCCATCGTTGACTCGCCCACGAATCCAGCAGGAGAGATCTCGGCTTCGGACAGATCACAGGGCCCAAAGATGGCATCACTTCCACAATCCATGCCCACGACTTGCAACTCCAGTGTCAGGTTTTCTGCGATACCGACCTCACCGTCCAACGTAATCTCTAGCCACTTCGATGCCTTGTTCCAAACAATCGTCGCGAAATCAAAGTCCGAGTGTTGCGGAAAAGTAAACTGCACTTGCAAGTCTTCGCCGGATGACGACGCCGGCTTCCAGGGTAGCCCTTCGGGTACTCGGATCACAATGATCCCCCGTGACGAGATCTGCTGAAATGTTTTTACAAAAAGGCGCAGCGTCTTGTCTTCTGGGACAAATTGAAAGTACGAATCCTGACGGTGAAACGTGATCCTGCGAATGTTATCACCCTCCAATAGTGCCTTTGCGCGCTCCACACGCGATTGCTCCTCATCCTTGCTCGTCGCAGGGGTGTCGTGCAGAAGGTTCGAGCCGTTCACTGCAGCGACGATGTCATGCTTCTGAATAATCGGGTGCAGTGCTGCCTCACCATGGACACCAGCCACAGTGGAGCATTGGCCATAGAAATCCGACTGCAGTTCCAGACCCACGTCTCCTTGCTCGGTGAACACAATCTCATACGACAACACTTGGTTGCGCGTGTTGCGAACCACGACCATCGGTCTCTCGCTGCTGTGTCCTTCCTTATTCACGTCGATATCAGCCGAAGAACCCTTTCGAGGGCGTTTCTCTTTGCGGTCGCTGTACGAGGTGGTCTGCTGGAGCAGATTCATCCACGCTGTGTCATCCACATCCTTCGCGTCCGTAGCGCGAAGCAAATTCGTGAATGTCTTTCTCGAGACGTTTTCTTCGTCTTCGTCTTTGATGGTGGCTAGGATATTATGATTCGCCAGATCAGCGTACACTACCTCGGCTGGATCTTTGTGCGGCGAGAATACGCGTCTTCCCTTCACTCGAATCCAGAAGAGCGCAGCAAACTGCCTCCAGTCCAGGTATTCCCACGGTCCACGTCCGTGAATCAATATCGCATCGCTCTCAGTGATACCCTCAATCGTCGTGTAACTCTCGATCTTGGTGCAAAGTGAGTCCCAGTCAGTCGCTTCCAGCACCACGTCAGCGCAGCAAGCACGCTGGATGTCTTGCAGCTGCGCCAGACCAATCACTTTCCCTGGTCCTGCAAGTGTCGTTGCTTGAGCAGAGGTCGCGTCGCTGCGCTCAACACCAAATCGGTCAACGAGTATCTGCGCGAAGTGAATGCACTCCTCGGCTTTCATCACCTCGTGCACGATGTCCTGGATTGAATCGCTGCCAAAGAACGGCGGTGGTCCAAACAGTGACCGGAAGTCGCTTCTCGCTACTCGTTTGATCCCACTGCTTGATCCCAGCTCTTCCATCGCACGGTCCCAATCTTGCTTTGCCTTGGTGCCTTTCCCAATGCAGGCGCAGAGGTTACTAAACTCTTCATGCGAAATGGCCTCTTGTGTACCTTTCAACGGCGTTACGATCGTTCTGCCTTCACCAGGTGAGTGGAACCAGTCAAACAACCGACCCAGAGCCTCGCTCGGCGAAATGTCTTCGTAGAATGGCAACGTCGTGGTGGCGAAAGAGCCTACTGCAGAAGCTCGACGAGGACTGCGCCGACTCATTTCACTCCTCAGGCTCGCTCGCGCTTCAGGGAACATGAAAAGGTCCTTGTTTGGGTCCAGCTCCTCTTCGTCCTCATCTTCGTTTACATTGTTCTCTTCATCCATGTCGTCCGCCATAGTCGCTCCTCGCCTAAACGCCCGCTATCTAGCGAGCGTCTGCCCCAAGCAGTGGCGAATCTCCACACGACCGCCCTGAGCTCGTTCTCGCTCTTCTCAAGCCGCTTCGAATCTCCGTTCACCTCACTTCCTAACTCGCCTGCGTTCGTCTGCAGCTCGATTCTCCCTGCGACTTCCAGGCGAGAATTGACCTCACCCCCAGCCGATAGAAATTCAAACTGGTGCCTGCGCCGCCCGATCGGGCCGGGACAGACGACGAGCCGCAGGACGAACTTTGCCCAGGGGTCGCTTCCAGAGGTCGCCCCAAGCCAACCCGTCGGCTGGGCGGCCCCAATTGCCTTGGAGAAGACGCTCCGAGCTAAACGAAAGGGCTCTGGGCGACGCCAGCGGCTCGTTGGTGCCGAAGATCGCATGGGGGGCGAAACCCCTGTCGGCGATTCTCCACGGCGGCCTTCTTCTCCGTCCCCAGGAATCCATCCACACCCTCGACAGTTCGCAACGAGCCCCCGATTTGGCCTCCGCATGTGGCGGTGGAGTCGGCAGAAGGCCGCTTACTCCTTGCTCATATGAGCAAAGGTGTTCTCCTTCTTTCTTCCAGGAGGCAGACTGAACACTCACACACCCGAACTCTGGGCCGGAGCGATGGCACGGGAGACCGAAAGGGATGGGTTTGTCTCGAACCAAGGCCCGACTGCATCGCTTCCCAAGTGGAAATCGAAGCGATGGCGTCCAAACAGTCTCAGAAGTTCATCGTCGCGGAGAACGGAGAGCAGAACACCTCCGATGACATTAAGCGGCTTGTATCTCAGGATCCAAGCGAGAAACAAACCAAATCATACTCTTCACCACTGCACGAGTTGAAACACTGCCGCGATGTCACCATGCAGGACATCCTGCAGTTTAACGACGAGTTGTGGGCGAAGGCTTGCTGATGTGGACGCCACCTTTCACCACGACGTCGCCAAGACACCAGCCCTGCAGTCAGTAGCTCGTCTTGTTGTTTTACAATGGCAAGCATTGACGCATTGCTTGACATGCGGCCCGACCACATACACCTCCCAATTCACGTCCACAGGGAGATACTGCAGGCCAGCAGTTCTGAGCACCAAGGAAGACGCGCCATACACAGACGAATGCATAATCTGAGCGAACGCGTAGATGTTTGCAGCGCAGCAACCGCTAGTCCGATCTTGCGTATGAAAAATGTGGATCAAGTACTTACTCCTTATCGTTCGAGTACGCGGAATGTGTACTGCTTGGAGCTTCTCCCGCTTGCATCACCTATGCGTGCGTGAAAGGCCTGCTAGGCGCGCGAACGATCTGCTTGGCCGCTGGAGCCGCCACCAGCGTCGTGTCGGGGCCTGCGACGCCACGTGAGCCTGTGAGTCGCACTTCACGCGTCCCCCCCGTGTGGCGGTGACGACCCACGTACACCGCCGCCACCAGCGCCAGTACCAGCATCACAGCACCTCCCACCGCCAGCCCCAACGCCACAGGCGAGAGCGACTGGACCCGCGACGACGAGGCCCCCACCCGTGCCACCTCCTGTCCGTCCTTCCAGGCCGCCACCTCCTCCAGCTCCGCGGCGCGCAGACGCGTCAGTCCGTGGGCTCGTAGCGAGGCCACAAAGTCGTCCCCGACGCCGCTCCCGCTGCTCGTAGCGTTTGCGACGGCGCCGTCACTGGCGACTGAAGCCGTTGGGGCCTCGTAGACGGCCAAGAAGGTCTCAAAGGCCTCCACGACGCTGGCGCTTAGTGCCAAACGCACGGTGACCTCACAGGCTCCCCACTGGTGGTCGGCCAGCTCCTCCGTCGTGCGCACGGACTGCACTTCGCACGTCAAGCTGGCGGCGGCGTCGTGCAGACTCTCCAGTCGACGCACGCGGGTCTTCCTGGCGCGCTTGGCCTTGCTCTCACTCTCGCTTTTGGCCGCCGCTTCCGCGATGAAGCCCTCGAGCCCCGCCGTGAAGGCCGTCGTGACCTCGTCGTTGAACATGCTGGTCGTGTAGCCCTGCAGCGCCACCACGAGCTCCACGTAGTCTGCAGGCGTCTCGGTACTGCGACAGCGGTCGTTACCACCGGCCGCAGACTGGCCCGTTGCACACTTTTCGCACGTGGAGCGGCCTCCCGTGCACGAGAAGCCGGCGGCGCATTCGCACGTGATGCACTGCGTGGAGCCACCCGTGGAGTAGAAGCCCTCGGCGCACTGCAGACACGAGCCTGCCGCCGTCGCCGCCCCCGCAGGCGCGGCACTGCCCGCTGGACACGTCGCGGGCTCGCATTGCCCCGAGCCTCCCACGGAGAAGAGCCCAGCGCTGCACGGTGCGCACTGGCGACTCACCACGTCGGCGCCTGAGGGCGACGCATAGCCTGGAAGACACGTCGTGGGCTGGCACACGGCGCTCTCGCCCGAGGAATACATCCCCGCGGGACAGACCGTGCAGGAATCGAGCGCTGAGGTCGCTCCCGGGTCGTTGGACGCCCAGCCAGCCGCACACTGCGCGCGCAAGCAGGGCTCGCCGCCTCCAGGCGAAAAGTGGCCGGCCGCACACTCGGCACAGCTGCTGTTGGTCGTGGAGGCACCACGCGCAGAGCCCCAGCCAGGCTCGCAACTCGCCGAGGAGCACTGCATGCCGCCGCCTGTCGAGTAGCTGCCGGCGGGGCATTCCTCACAACTGCCGTTGCTAGACGCCGCTCCGCGCGACGAGGCCCAGCCAGGCGCGCAGGTTGTCGGGCCTTGGCATTGCGCCGCGCCTCCAGGCGAGAAGAAGCCGCCACCGCAGAGCTCACAGTCGTCCTCCGCGTGGGAAGCGCCCGCGGGGGCGGCCGAGCCCGGCGCGCAGCGAGTGGGGACGCACGGGGCGTCTCCACCCGCGCTGAAGCTGCCGGCGGCGCAACTGGCGCACTGCGAGATGGCGTGCGAGGCGTTGGCAGGCGCCGCCGAGCCCACGGGACAGCGCGTGGGCTCGCAGCCCTTGCCGGAGCGAGGGCTGAAGGTGCCGGACACGCACGCGTGGCAGGCCAGCGGGTCCCACGCGCCCTCGAGCGTGGAGGCCCCCGCGCCGCAGTCGTCGTTCACGCACTGTGTCTCGTTGCCGCTGCCAAACCTGCCGGCCTCGCACACTTGGCACGTCTCGAGCTCGTGCACGGCGCCCTGAGCGCGGGACGCCGAGCCTGGAGCGCACCGCATGGGCCGACAGGGTGCGCGGCCGCCTGGCGAGTACCAGCCCGGCTCGCACGTGACGCAGTCGTCGACCTGGTCCCGTGCGCCCTCCACCGCCCCCGCGCCAGGCGGACAGCTCGTGGCTTCACACTGCGCGCTGCCGCCGAGCGAGAAGGAGCCGACGGGACAGCGCGCGCAGTCGTCCGTCTCGTGCGTGGCGCCCTGCGGCGCGTAGCTGCCGGCGGGACAAGCGGCCTCCGCACACTGCGACGCGTTGCCACGGGAGAAGAGCCCCGCGGCGCAGAGCGCGCAGTCGTCCGTGGCGTGGGCCGCGCCCGCGCCCGCCGCAAAGCCCGGCTCGCAGCGCGCAGACTCGCACTGCGCGCCGCCGCCCGCGCTGAAGAGGCCCAGCGCACAGGCGTGGCAGTTGCCGCGCTCGAGCGCGTTGGCCGAGGCGTGCGACGCGAAGCCTGGCGCGCAGCTCGTGGGCGCGCACGGGTAGTTCTCCCCCGGACTGAACTCGCCGGCCTCGCAGCGCGTGCAGTTGGCCGTGGCGTGCGACGCGGCGGCCACCGAGCCGAAGCCAGGCGCACAGCGCGCCGGCTTGCACACGCTGTTGCCGGGCGTGTACGAGCCCGCGGGGCAGGCTTGGCACGAGCCTTGGCCCTGCTCGCCGGCGCTCACCTCGGGCGCAAAGTAGCCCGGCGCGCAGCTGGCAGGGCGACACACGTCGTCGCCGCCCTCCGACCAGAGGCCGATGCCGCAGCCAGTGCAGTCGGACGCGTTCTGGGCGCGAGGGTTGGCCTCCCAGCCAGGCGCGCACTGCGCCGGCGAGCACTGCGGGTCGCCCGCGGCCGCGAACTGGCCGCGCCGACAGTCCTCGCACAGCGTCGCGTTGCCGAGCGACGTGGAGCCGGCGTCGCAGGCCACGCACGAGTCCAGCGCGTGCGTGGCGCCCTCGAGCGCGAAGCTGCCGGCCAGACACGCCACGGGCTCGCACTGCGCCGCGCCGCCCCGTCCAAAGGTGCCCTGGGGACACCGCGCACAGCTCTCGTTGGCGTCCGTGGCGGCCTGCAGCGTCGAGGCCCAGCCAGGAGCGCACTCGGTGGCCACGCAGCGCGACGCGTTGCCAGGGCCGTAGAGACCGACTCCGCAGGGCTGGCAGTCGCGCTGCGGCCCAGTGGCACCTTCTGGCGCCTCGAAACCGGGGCGACACGCGGCGGGGAGACACGCGGCCGTGCCTCCCAGCGCGTACTGGCCAGCGGGACACGGGACGCAGTCGGCGGTGGCGGTGGCGGCGCCCTCGGCCGCTGCGGAGCCGGGGTCGCACGTCACGGGCGCGCAGGGAGCCGCTCCGCCTGGACTGAAGTAGCCCTGCGCACACCGGACGCAGTCCGTCTCGGTCAGCGCCCCGGCCACGGGCTCGCTGCCCGCAGGACAGGCCACGGCGAGGCAAACGTCTCGTGCTGCGCTCGGGTACGTGCCGTTGCTGCAGTCCACGCAGCTGGCGTTGGCCCCCGCGGCCACTTGCGTGGCGTTGCAGGCCACGCAGTCCGAGATGGAGTGCGTGGCGCCTGCAGGCGCGGCCGAGCCGGTCGGGCAGTGCGCGTCGTGGCAGAAGCTGCCGTTGCCGTGGCTGTACCTGCCCGCAGCGCAGAGCAGACACGAGTCGCCGGCCTCGTCGGGCTCGTAGCCAGGCTCGCAGGCCGGGAAGACGCAGCGCGACGTGTTGCCCTGCGAGGTCATGCCCCAGAGACACTCGACGCAGTCGGCCACGGGCTCGGACGCGTTCGCGACGGGCTCAAAGCCCACGGGACACGTCGTGGGCGCGCACGCTTGGGCTCCGCCGGGCGAGAAGGTGCCAACGGCACACGCCGAGCAGTCCGAGGCGCTGCCCGCAGCCGCGTTGGGCTCGTGGCCAGGCGGACACTGCATGGGCTCGCAGCCTTGGGCGTCTCCACCGCTCGAGAAGCTGCCGTCGTCGCAGGCCACGCAGTCGTCCCGCGGCGACACGGCGCCCAGAGCGGCCGCTGAGCCCAGCGGACAGTCCGCAGCCAGACACTCGCTGGCGCCCAGGTCGCTCGCGTCCGCCTTGTGCGCGTACTTCCCGGGCGCGCACGTGGCGCACTCGGAGCTGTTGCCGCCTGTGGAGACGGCTCCGAGCGGACACGTCGCGCAGTCCGTGGCGTTCACGGCGCCCGGCTTGGTCACGGTGCCCAGCGGACACGTCACGGCCTCACACGCCGTCACGTTGCCGCCTGGGGAGAAGCCGCCGTGGCCACACAAGCTGCAGGCCTCGGCGCTCTCAGCGCCCGCCTCGGCAAAGTAGCCCGCCTCGCACGTGACCGTCTCGCAGAGCGCCGTGCCACCGAGCGAGAAGGTGCCGGCGGGACACACGCCGCAGTCCGTGGCGTTGACAGCGTCGGCGTTGGGCGTCCAGCCGGCCGGACACTCGAGCGGCTGGCACTTGGCGGAGCCCTCGGGCGCGTATTTGCCCGGTTTGCACGCGTGGCACTCGTCACTGCCGCCCGACGAGTGCGTCGCGGGGGGACAGACCGCACACGACTCGGACGCGTGCGTGGCGCCCTCCAGAGAGCTCGAGTAACCCGCGGCGCACGTGCAGGCCTCGCACATCTCGTCGCCGCTCTTGCTCGTGAAGAAGCCGGCGCTGCAGGCCTCGCAGGCCTCGGCGCTCGACGCTTGCAGCTTGGGCTGCAGCCCGGCGCCACACGTCACGGGCGCGGCGCAGCTCTCCATCTTGCCGTTAGACCACGTTCCGTAGGCGCACTCGGTGCACGTGTCCGTGGACTGCTTGTAGAAGAAGCCCGCGTCGCAGTAGAACTCCACGCTCACTTCTTCAATGTCGTCGCCTGCCGCGGACGACGCGGCCCCCACTGGCGTAGCGCTACTGCCGCTGTTGCTGGCCGTAGCACTGCTCAAGCCGCAGGCTGCTAGCAGCACGAGCGTCCACACCCATGGCGTCCTGGCGCCGACACGGCGACGCTGCTGGCCACCGCGAGCGCGACGCCAAGCCGCCATGTCTGGAACGGGGCGAGGCGATCTCCGCGGGCCACGTGCGTGAGCAACGGGCTCAGCGTCTGCTCCTCGATGCGTAGCAGACTCGAAGCACGCCGTCAAGAGTCGAATTCCTGAATGCCGCGGCCCCACGAAGCGCCGACCGAGGCGGCCTACAGGCTCACCACGTCGGCGCCAGGGGTTTCACAGCCCTGGGGAGCGCGCGCTGCGGTCCGTTTCGCGCGCTTGGCGCTGCGCTTGCACGGGGTGCGTGCAACGAGAGCCGTCCGCTGCGCCGCAGAGATCCATTTCAAGGGCCGCAGTCCGTTTCGAGGGCTCTTCCGGACGGCCTTACGCAGAGGTTTCGACTCCAATCGTGGCGCTTGGCCTATGGCCGCACGACTTCCCAGGGCGGAGATCGGAGAGGACCGCTCGCCTCGCCTTGACGACGGCTTTACCCGGTTTGTGCCGGTCCTGCAGGCGGATTAGACGCGGCCTTATGCGCGTGAGCTCCTCCTGCGACGTCTCAAGACGCGATCCAGCGGCTTGTGGAGGCAGCAGGACGACGCTGCCGGCGCTGCATTTAGCCGTCGGAAACTGCGTCCGCGTCGCGTGGGCGCGCGGTCAAGCAGCCGCCTCGCACCGCATGCGATCTTGGCCAAGCAGGCGCCCACGCTGCACGCAGTTCCTATCGGCAGATCGTCACGAATCAAGCATGGCGAGACGCAGAGAGCAAAGCACCAAGCCGCCCACGAACCACATGCGTAGAGGTATCACACGCCGAGTCCGCTCCTGCCCCTCATGCCGCACAGAGCAGCATGGCCGGCGCATTCACTTCCAGCGCAAAGAAGACCTCCACCGAGTCCAGAGAGCATGGGCTCGTGCGCAGCCATCACTCCGGCCCATGCGGCTTCCGCCTGCGACGGACCGCGTGCGCAGCAGGCTTGCTGATCCCAAGTGCAGCGCAGAGACGGGGGCGCCATCACTTCCTCGCCTCCGCATGCACAGCACGGCACACACGCATATTGGCGGGCGCACGCGCGTGCCTTCCATCTTCCCCATCCAGCACGCCTGCCTCGCTCCTACCAAGCGAGCGAGCTGCTTCCATTGTGGGAAGGAACTTCCATACTGCCGCCGCCCCGAAGCCAGCCCAGCCCGTTTCTGCGATTAAAGTCGTGTGGGCCACACGGGGCAGCTGCGCCGGGGTCCTCCCCCGCCGTATCTATGCGGCCGCCCGCTTCTGAGCAAGCGGCCTCGGAGGCCGAGTTACGAGGCCACCGAGCGAAGATTGCCAAGCCGACGCGTCGCCTTCAGGCTGGGAGCCCGGCGAATTGGAGCTGCCCTCCGCGCGCATTGGTCGGCGGGACGCCTGCCTTTGCCGCCGCTCAGACCGGTCTCTGTCCGCTTCTGATAAAACCCCAGCCCGTCTCTGGCAGTCGGGCCTCACTTCAACCAGATCTTGGGTGAAAAACCTCGTTCCGGTCCTGGCCAGACGAGGTTTTATCAGGTCGGATCAGACGCGAAGGCGGCGGGATCTTGGCGCCTGTATGCCGCATACAAAGCGCCCCATGTCCGAGCCAAAGATCCGCAGCCGCGTGGATCTGTGGCCCAGGCTCGCCGCGTCCCGTCCGGTGGAGCTCATTTCCCGATTTCCTTCCTGGGCAAGAGCGAGCGTCGTCGTCTGCGAGTGGAGAGTCAAGGGAGCGACCATGGCGGAAGCGATGGACGCGTACGTGTACGTGTGCGCCGCGGGCGTGTTCGGCATTCTCTTCGCGGCCTACCTGTTCTGGGAGGTGTCCAAGGTCAAGGTGACGCGTCGCGGTGACGGCTACGCGTTGCTGTCCGGGGACGTGCGCCACCAGACGGCGGACCGCCTGTTTGAGATCTTCTGCGCCATCCAGGAGGGCGCGCGCGCCTTCCTGCTGGCCGAGTACACGCTCTGCTTCGCCTTCATCATCGTGTTTGGCGCAGTGGTGCTCGTGCTGACGTCGTTCGTGAACAAGGACGACCAGAAGTTCGACTGGCTCTTCGGCACGCTGACCGCGACGGCCTTCGCTGTGGGCGGCCTGACGTCTATGGCCGCGGGATACCTGGGCATGATGGTGGCCGTGTACTCGAACGCGCGTACGACGGTGTCGGCCATGAAGGAGGGCGCTCGCGGCTGGGTGGAGTCGTTCAACACGGCCTTCCGCGCTGGCGCCGTGATGGGCTTCGGCCTGAGCTCGCTGGCGCTGCTGGTGCTGTTCATCCTGATCAAGGCCTTCGAGACGCAGTACCCGCTGGCGACGGAGAACAAGAAGCTGTTCGAGGCCATTGCTGGCTACGGTCTGGGTGGCTCGTCCATCGCCATGTTCGGCCGTGTGGGCGGCGGCATCTACACGAAGGCGGCCGATGTGGGCGCCGACCTCGCGGGCAAGGTGGTGGAGAACATCCCGGAGGACGACCCGCGCAACCCGGCGACCATCGCCGACAACGTGGGCGACAACGTGGGCGACGTTGCTGGCATGGGCTCGGACCTGTTCGGCTCGCTGGCCGAGGCGACGTGCGCGACGCTGGTGATCGCGGACCAGAGCCCGGAGCTGATCGCGGCGGGCTGGCCTGCTGTGCTGTTCCCGCTGGTGATCACGGCGACGGGAATCTTTGTGTCTGCTGCGGTGAGCTTCCTGGCCACGCACGTGTGGCCCGTGAAGGCGGAGAAGGACGTGGAAACTGTGCTGAAGGTGCAGCTGCTGGGCTCGACGCTGCTGATGACGGTGTCAATGATTCCGCTGGCGCTGTGGCTGCTGCCGTCGAGCTTTGTGATTGCCGAGGTGTACACGGTGACTCCTATCCACGCCGTGTACTGCGTAGCGGTGGGCCTGTGGGGCGGCTGCATCGTGGGCTTCGTGACGGAGTACTTCACGTCGCACAGCTACCACCCGGTGCGTGAGGTTGCTCAGTCGTGCGAGACTGGCGCGGCCACCAACATCATCTATGGTCTGGCTCTGGGCTACAAGTCGGCGATCATCCCGATCACGATCATCTCGATCGCCGTGTACGTGGGCTTCTCGACTGCGGGCATGTACGGCGTGGCGCTGGCGGCTCTGGGCTTCCTGGGCACGCTCGCGACGTGCCTGGCCATTGACGTGTACGGTCCTATCTGCGACAACGCCGGCGGCATCGCCGAGATGGCGGAGCTGCCTGCTGAAGTGCGTGACAAGACGGACGCTCTGGACGCTGCTGGCAACACGACGGCTGCCATCGGCAAGGGTTTCGCTATCGGCTCGGCCGCTCTGGTGTCCCTGGCCCTGTTCGGCGGCTTCGTGACGCGCATTGAGGAGAAGAGCATCAACATCCTGTCGCCGATCACGTTCGCGGGTCTGTTCATGGGTGCCATGCTGCCGTACTGGTTCACGGCCATGACGATGAAGTCTGTGGGTGTGGCTGCCATGGAGATGGTGAAGGAGGTGAAGCACCAGTTCGCGACCATCCCGGGTCTTCTGGAGGGTCTTCCTGGCCACGGCCCGCCGGACCACGCGCGCTGCATCAAGATCTCGACGGACGCGTCTCTGCGTGAGATGATCCCGCCTGGACTCCTGGTGATGCTGTCGCCGATCCTGACGGGCACCATTTTCGGCGTGCACGCCGTGTCGGGCCTGTTGGTGGGCGCGCTGACGTCTGGTGTACAGCTGGCCATTTCGCAGTCGAACACTGGCGGCGCGTGGGACAACGCGAAGAAGTTCGTGGAGAAGGGCTGCGTGTCGGTGGAGGACAAGGACGGCAAGCTGATCGTGCAGGGCAAGGGCAGCGCCATCCACAAGGCGGCTGTGATCGGCGACACGGTGGGCGACCCGCTGAAGGACACGTCGGGCCCCGCGCTCAACATCCTGATGAAGCTCATGGCCATCATTTCGCTGGTGTTCGGCGACTTCTTCATGAGCATCAACCACGGCCGCGGTCTGCTGAACGTGCCGCTCGACGCTGTCCCGGTGGCGCAGAACGCCACGCTGGCCGCTGCTCCGGCGCTGTAAGTTGGCGTTTTTGCTGTGCTGACTGCGATCCTGCCCAGACGGGCGGCTTCCAGTCAACTAGAGACGGACGAAGAAGGGTGAAGGACAAGAGGACGGAAGGGCGTTGTTCGTCTAGTCGTTTTGTCGTGGGCGCCAGGGCTGGTAGTTGCAGCGTTTGGAGTTGCAAATATAAGCTCACCTGTGTTCACTTTTACTCGAGCGCGCTGCGGCAAAGGTTCCCTGGATGACTGGCTACCAACGGTTCACCCTTACAGCAGAATGTGTCCGGCGTCCGTCGCAACCAAGGTTGAAGGATGCCAGGCGGGAATCTCGCAAGATGCGCCAAGCCTGGGCCTGGCAGGCTCCTTCATTCTCCGCCAGGCGTCGTTGTCATGAGGCGGTGCGATATTCTAGCCTTGCCGTCTGGATCATTCTCGTCGTACGTGTAGCAGCCTCGGCTGCGGTGGTGCAGGGAGGACCAACGACGCAGCGGTCAGCGGAATCGAGTTCTATGCCTGAAGACCAGTAAAAGGGTTTGGTGCTCTTCAGGCGAAACTCGCCAGGGTATGACAAACGCAGCAGAGTGCGTGCACTTTTGTGTGGCACGCACAGCGCTGCTGACAGCCCCCCGATGCCCTCGAAGTGCTCTGCTAGCTCGCTTATTGCATGGTGAAGGCGACGTACGCCTGCTGACGCTGCGTCTGTGCACCCCAGTCACTGAGACACTATGCATGCTATTGCCGTCACAGGCGGAGAGTCTCAGCGCTCCTGCGGCCGCTGTTTCGCGGCAGCAATGCAGATTGGCAGAGAAGGCAAAGTAGGTTTGCTCAAGAGCTGGCGATAGATCCACCTTCGACGCCTCAAACCGTGGCCGATGGTGTTGCGCCGTGAGATTAAGCTGCTGCTTCTCGATGCGGATAGCCACGTCAGTGCAAGTTACCCCACAGAAGCGGGCCTCTCACTTCCAGCCAAGAACGTGAGAGCACTTGCATCTGCCGTGCAGCAGAGAACGCTGCCTTCCGCGGCGTGCAGTGCGGCTCGAGAAAAGCATGACAGCGCCAGGCCACCTCGTGGAGGTCAGCAGAGTCACCGCTGTCTTGTCAGCCAAATGCATTGATAAGGGGGGGGGGGGCAATGACATCATGGTGTCACCGAAGCCAGAGAGGAAGTGCGAAGTCATCGTGTCTTCTATAACAAATCCAGCGGCCGCTTTTGGTCGTGTAGACTCGTTTGCTGGCATTTCTTTTCGGCCGCCACGCACTCCAAGCAAGCGAGCGTGTCGACGCGACAGCGCGGAGCCACGCAGCGTTCTGAAGTTCCACGCAGCAGCTTCAGTGCTGACGCCCTGCTCCGAGGGCGGAGCGTTGACGAGACATCTGAAGCTGCAAGCAGACTCGCGCTGCACTGGTGGTGGGCAGCCCCTGTGGTCCGGACTGGCTTCTGGCTCTGCTTCGTTGGAGTGCTGCTACTGCGTGCTTTGAGCTTCCAGCCGCGCGCATCTTGCTTTGAGTATGGGGGCGTGCATGCGCCGGGGTGCAACTGATGATGGTGGTTGAAGTGCGGCGCTAGGTGGTGGGACCACGACGAAGTGGGCCTTGACCTGCTCTCCGATTTGACTGGGAGCCGTATGTCTGTTATGACACAAAGGGTAGTGTAGCGTGCGTGGAGAGCGATCATCAGCGGTTGTGTAGGGGTCAGGTTGAAGCGCAGTGATTCGCAAAAGCATAAACATGGAACCACATTGGGCGGCTCCCATTGACAAGCAAAACCCAAGTCAGAAAAAAAAGCAGTTGATCTTTTGTACGTATTGCCTTCTCGCAGTTTGCAATTCCCCCCAAGCAGCACAAGTCAAGCCCAGCTAGAAGCCATACAAGCCCGCACTATGGCGAGCCCCGTGAAGACTCCCAAGACGTTCCCAAACCACAAGGGCCACCCGGAGCACGAGGTTCGGCTCGAGAGCAGCTGGATGCTGCTCTCCAAGACGCACGTGTACCTGGGCGGTGTCCTCATCTTCCTCGTGGGCATGCTCTGCGGCGGCGGCTACTACTACAATAATGCCACGAGCCTCGCGCACAGCTTCAGCGCCACGGCCGTGCAGGAGCCCTCCAACGGCAAGTCCACCGTGCTCGTGACTGGCGGCCTGGGTTTTATCGGCAGCCACGTGGTGGAGGACCTCGTCGCCAACGACTTCAACGTGAGTTCTGGAGCTGCGCGAGTTGCTGATCTCGGGGAGCAAGCAAGCTGTGCTTGAATTGCTGTGGACGCCGTTAGGCTGATGGTCTTTCTATGTCTTGATATGCTCCGCGATTGCTGTGGCTGGCCATAGGTTGTGGTGTACGACGACATGAGCAACGGCAAGAACTTCAACCACGACGTGTCCGCCGTGCTCGTCAAAGACATCACCGTCGTCGGCGACTACACGGCCATCATCCATAAGGTGCGTTGCTGTTCTGGTCTTTGCTGAGCATCCAACAGCTCCACTTTGCATCAGCTTGGGCCGGGCCACGCAGCAAAAATCTTCGCAAACTGACTTGTGTGGCCGTCTGTCTTGCTTGGTCCTTCTGCTCCTTCTTCCGGACAGATTGACTACGTGATTCACCTGGCGGCCGCCATCTCCGTGGAGGAGAGCACGCGTCTGCCGGAGAAGTACGAGCGGATCAACATTGAAGGTTCGCGCAAGGTGCTGCAGTGGGCGGCTCAGAACGGCGTCAAGCGCGTGGTGGCGGCGTCCTCGGGCGCCACGTATGGCATCCCCAAGGTGGAGGACTTGCCGCTGAAGGAGGAGTCGGCCACAGGAGGCATCTGCGCCTATGCCACCACCAAGTTCGACATGGAGCACGTCATGGCTGACATGCACAAAGAGTACGGTCTGCCGTCCACGGCGCTGCGCTTCTTCAACGTGTACGGTCCGCGCCAGGACCCGCACTCGGCCTACAGCGGCGTGGTGTCCTGGTTCATGGAGCAGGCCAAGATCAATGGCACGCTCAAGGTGACGGGCGACGGCGAGCAGTACCGCGACTTTGTGTACGTGAAGGACGTGGCGCGCGCCATCCGCACGGCCATGCTGCTGC
>JAADYJ010000328.1:0-25123 GCA_023338205.1 Halophytophthora polymorphica
CACCGTGGGCATCGCCAGAGCCGGGCAGTGGACAAATGCCAGCACCATTAAACTGTCAGCTTCAAGCGTGTCGAAGGACGATTCATTCGCTGTCGCTGTGGAGTGCACAGCGCAGTCGTACACCAGGCTGGAGCAGGGCTGCCCGTCGCCTGGAAACCACGGCCGTGTCGCAGCTAAGCAGCCGGACATCGAGTAATTTCCTGCACGATGCGCAGCCATCAGGTGGAAGATAACGATAATGAGTCCCCAAACGCTGAAGACGACGATGGCGATCCAGTGCCGGTACTTGAACAGAAGTTGCAGTCCTGTCCAGTTCCTGGTGTCTGACGTAGCTGGTGTCTTTGGGACCTCTGTCGACTGCTTCGCATCGTCACCAAGCGTCAGTCCATCTTGCTCCACAACCTTAGACTTCACCATGGTAGGCTTGCCGCCCAGAGCGCCTGCGCCAGGCACAACCTTGACTTCTCTGCGAGCGATCAGTGCACTAACTGTCACAAGCGAGAGCATTATGCTAAGCTGCGGAATCATCTTGGCGCTCAGATCTACGATCCCAGAGACGAAGATGAGGCGGTTCTCGAGCACTAGTGTTGTGGCCCCCACGGGGTCGTAGAGGATCGCCGGGTCTTTGAAGACATATCTGGGCACGTCGAACTCCTTGATGTATGGGGTGAAGATGACGAGCGGAACAATGATCATCATGGCAAAGCTGATGGTGGCATCTATTGCAAGAGATGCAATGCGCTCAAGCACGGGCGAATTGCGCAGAAAGTACTGCACGGCCGCCGTTGACCAGCAGTTGGCGACCAACAGGCTCACGTAGAGCGCGTTCATCGAGTGGCGCGGGAGCAATTTACTCGAGCGGTACGCTTGGTACGTCTGCGAGCTCACCTCCAATACCTCGCGGAGCGCGAAGACAGTGGAGAAGTGCTCACTCTCAACTCCGAAAAGCCCCTGGCGCGAGAAGAGCGCGTTCCACAGACCTACGAGCTTCGCGATGGCACCAGAAACACCGTGGGCAGGCTGAGCCGCCTGCCGCTGCAGTGCCCCAGCGCTCGACAGGTTGCGTTTAGACGCAAAGCCGATACTCTTCGCCATTAGGTTCTGCAGCACTTTGGTCGCCGGACGCAGCATCAGGCGGCGGGACATGAGCGATATCAAGACGAGATGTAGCACCTGGAGCGCGTGCATTCCCCCCACAATGCCGAACAGGACGGCGTAGAGGCCGTAGTAATTATTGCTCGTGAGAGACCAGATTGACACGTACAGCGCCATGACGTCGTTCGTGAGGTACGAGTACGTCATGGCGACACAGATGAGATAAGCGCCGCAGACGGCGTGGAGCCCGACGATAGTGACCCAGACCACTCGAAACGCTCTGGCCGACAGCTCCAGCGACATGATCTTGGCAGGGCCCTCGCCAGTGCTTTTGGGTTGCAGAGCAGGCGGCGATTCCATTGTAGCTCTCAACGGTGCAGGAGATTGCGAGTCAATGTGTGCGTGGTTTGGAGAAACGCCACGGTCCGAGAGTGTGCTCGAGGAAGCTCAAAACCAGGAATGGATGCCCAGGCTCCATGCGCTACCACGCAAGGTGAGCTTTGGTTTCTTCAGAGGACAAGACCGCCAGAGATAGCAGAAGGCCAGCGTCGGACCTCCACATCGCTTTTCTTCTGTAGCCTCGAGGCGGGTGGTGCGGCGAAACCCACTGTCGAAAAGAGCTCACGGGCCTAAAATACCCGAACAACAATAAACCGGTTGCGATAGAAGGCTCGAAACTAGTAGCTCGCCAGGTTCTTCGCGGCGCTGCCAGCCTTTGGCCGCCGTTGGGAAGGAAGCCTCGTGAGGCCAAGATGGCGACTGCGGGTCGTGTTTCGTTGGCCTTGATGGCTGGCTTGCCTCGCGACGACACGATCCGCCTCTCGCCGGAGCGACAACCTCCTCCTGGTGCCGATGACAGAAGTCCTACCGCTGTCGGTACGTGGTACATGCCCCCGGCGCAGCGGCTGATCGACGCGCTCCGGGAATGTGAAGGCTGGGACCGTGAGCTCAAGGCGCTCGATACCTCGGGCCACACGCGGTTGGGCGTGTTTGCCAAGCCACTGGCGATGCCGCCCACACCCCAGTCAGCCGTAAAGTCCAAGCCTAAGTCCAAGCGAGAGTCAATGCGAGGCGTTCGCTCTCGATCGCCTACGGGGGAAGTAGACGAAAGCGCAGAAGTGGACGAAGTAGAAGCATGCACCGACCCGTTCTTCCAGCAGTTCTACGACGAGCAGGGCCGATCACTGGCAGAACGACTGCTGCGTGGCCGCATGCGCGTTCTGGCACTCGAGAAACTTGCAAGTGGCAAACACAGCGTCGGTGCGGCCCGGGCTAGTCTCGAATTGGGCGAGGTCTACGCGCGGCTCAACCTGTGGAAGCAGGCGCAGCTCCATGGATCCGTGGCGGTTGGCCTGCTCGAGGACCTGGAACTCGAGGCAAAACGTGCCGAGCAGGCTCGGCAAGCGGCTAATCGCGCTAACCCGTGCGACGTTCGCGACGAAGACCAAGCCAAGCCGCTGAAGTTGGCGCTCGAGTTTTTTTATGACGCGCAGTGTGACGATGACGCTAGAGGCGCTGTGGACGTGGACGCGTTGGGCTCGTATCTCGAGGACGAGGGCGCTTTTGACGGCGCAATTTCGCCTTTAGCCACCATGTTTGATCCTGAGAGACTGCGAGATGCGCTGGAAGAAGCGCAGTCTTCACACTGGCAGCACTTCCTCCTGCAGCTTGAAGCTTGCAGCGACGCACTTCAAGCGCACCTCGCCTTGTCGGCGGAGCGATTGCCTGCGGGGGCCGAACACGTGCTGCGAGCCCTTTTCGCGTCTCTCGACGTGGCACAGGACGGCGTCGTGCCTTTCCATGCCTTTGTCGAGCGATTGCGAAGCGTGGCGCGGACCAAAAATGGCTCGCAAGTCTCCACCGTAGTCGCATCAGAGCTTCGAGATGTCGTGGACACTCTACAACGCGTTCTCGACCGTGTGGGCTACCATTCGCTCTCGTGGACGGAGCTCCTGACACTCGCAACACATGGCACACAAGTGCGACTTCCTGAATTTGATGAACAACCCGAAGAGGACGAAATGGACCAGCAAAGTGCTGCTGCGCTGATACCACGTGCCAAATTGTTGCTGACGCGCGTAATGTTACGTCGTGGGCAGTTGGAGGAAGCAGCACGCGCTTCTCAAGTGGCTGTGGCGACGCAAGAGCGTCTGGAGCCGGACAGTAGCAGTCTCGTCCCCTTCTACTTGGTCGCAGCTGAGGCATTGGCACGTCGGGGCCGGCAGCTCCGCGTACTTGCACGTCAGAGACGTCGAGACCGAGCCGAACGTTGGCTGCAGTCGCCTGAGGGTACCCGGTCTGTGAGAAATCGCGCCCTGGAGCAGCTTGAGCTCGCGAGTGACCGCGGAGCTCCATTACCAACCAAGAAGGACGCGGAGGGTCAAGCCCGTGTGGCGCTGCTGCACGAACTCGTGGCGTCGTCTTACCCACCGACGTGGGCTCATGGCAGCGCGCTCGATGACGGCAACGCCATTACGACTCAAGCTACGGCTTCTTCGCTCCTTGAGGACGCCTCAGAGTGCTGCGCCAAGGCTTGGGCGCTGCAAGAGCGCCACCTTGGGTGCGACCACGTGACAACGGCTCAAATCCACGTCAGTCTCGCGCAGGTGCATCTGTTGCGCACCGAGGACAGCGAGAGCGGACGTGCCACGTCGGACAAGGAGGCGGCGCGCTGCTTCCTAGCGGCCATTGATGTGATTGAGCGTGCGTGCCAAGGACCGGTTCCAGCCTCTGCTTTCCTGCAGCTGGAGCTCGCCAAGCTCTATGCCGAGCACTCCCAGCCTCCGCGTCGGAGCGAGGCACGAGCAGCTTACGAGGCTGCGGGCCGGTTCTTCCTTTCCTTCGCTGGAGACTTTGCCGGCTCAGAAACCACGCGACGTGAATGTTGTGCGCTGGCATTGGACGCCTTGCGTCAATGGCTGGTGCTCGCGCGTGCTGAGCCTGGGAACCACGGAGAGACGTCGCTGGAGGCACAATGCGAGGTGCTGACAGATATGCACGCCGCGTGCGTGGCCGGTTACGGTGAGTTCTCGGTAGAGGCTTGTGAGAGCGCTGCCGACCTCGCCCGTGTGCTACGACGCCTAGCAGCGGCCGAACGACATTCACAGAGCGGAACGCAACTGGGACATTTGCGAGCCGCCTCGAGGCTTCTGCGTGGCGCGAGCTACGTGGCCGAGAGTACGCTCGGCGCTGGCGATCGACGCACACGCAAGTTGCGCAAGGACGCGCTGGAGGTTGCCACGCAACTTCGGTCTGCTCGTGGACGAGAGGAGGAGGACGGCAGTGGCGATGACTGGCTCGTTCTCTAAGTAGGAGCTCGGGAGTACGTCACACACGACGACAATGTTTGCAGCTTCAAGAAGTAGCAAGCGAGCGTAACAGACAATCACGACGTAGGCACAGAGCGCGAGGTATGCAAAGCTGTTGGATTGGACTGCGAGTTAGGAAACGCCTGAACATGCAGAGAAAAATATGAAGAGGAAAAGGCGATGCTCTTAGGTGCTGAGCGAGAGTAGCAGCGCCGTGCCACGACGCGTCCAGAGGTCAGGCGTCTTGCCGGCCCCAGCCTTGAGGTCAACAGCGATCATGAAGGACGGGCGCTCCCGCGTGCCCGTGCGCAACGGATACATGTAGAGCGGGCAGCTGTAGAGCCCCTTGGCCGATTTTTTCTTGGCCTCAACAGGGCGGAAGTGCAGGATGGGCATGCCGCAGTTGAGCTCCATAGGAAGGGGCTCAGCGAGACAGTCGTGGTCAAAATCCCAGCGTGCACCTTCCAGGATGAGGCCCTTGATGTATGCGCCATCCTTTGGCCCAGTTGTGAGCGCGTTCTCGCCTTGGCTCAGCACGATGAACTCCCAATTGAGCGAATCGATGGCCAGACCGTTCTTGCGCGCCGCCGTCTGCAGCAGCGCCGTAAGGAAGCCGGTCGGGTAGGTGAACCCCGTGAGCCAGAAGACGGCAGGTTGGGCCTGGTGCGCCCAGCGCGTCATCTGCTCGCAGCGCAGCTTGAGGTCCTGCGCCCAGGGTCCTAGAGGCTTGAGCGACGGGTAGCAGAAGCTCCAGGCTTTGGGCACGGCGCCGAGCAACAGTGCGTTGTATACCGCCTCGAGCTCGGGTGTGATCACTACAGTGCCTTGGATTCCCTTCTCCAGAGATCGCACCGACGTGTTGATGGCGGCTAGCAGCTTGTTGTAGCGCTCCAACTCCTGCATGAGCACGGTTTTGAGCGCGTCCGGCTCGGAGCGCACACTTAGCCCAGCCTTGATGCTTGCCAGGTCGAAGACATCCGGCACGGACTCCCGCAGAGTTTGCAGCAGCCCCAGCACCATGTCGTCGTTCCCACTGCCGCCTTCGGCCACATCCAAGGCTTGCAGGGATAAAATGGTGGCCAGAAGTTCACGGCCGTCATCGATTTGCGACGCGATCTGCGCGTTCGGGTGCTGACCGAAAGCTGCGGGCGGGTCGTCCAGCGGGAGCTGCCGGATGTAATCGGCGTAATCGCCCAGCTCGCCGTCGTCCGGGACGAAATAGTACTCCGAGTCAGAGAGCGGCATGTTGTCCACCGTAAGCACATCCTCGCAGAAGAATTGCGAGATATAGACGAGCATAAGGCGACGGTCCCAGTCATCCGTCACGCGACCGCCGTAGTTGGCCTGCGCGATGAGGTACTTGAGCGCGTCCCAGGGCGTGTCCTCGTACTCGTCCAGGTAGATGGCCAGCACGTCCTCGCTGATGGCGAAGTCGGACTCGTTGAAGTCGTACGGGATGTTCCAGCCCAGATTGTTGAACTTGCGTCGCTCCAGCAGGAGTGAGTGGAACCAGCAAAGGCAGAACAGCAGCCGCTTGTACTTCTTCACCTGTCGGCAGCGAGAAAACTTCTCGTGCGACAGCGTGTTGTAGAGCCGCAGCAAGTTGGCTTTGATGCCGCGTGGCGGCTCGGTCGTCATTTTGATCCCACGCTGCAGCACGGCGATGGGGAACTTCGGGTTCGGGTCGCTCGAGAGCCACAGTCGGAACTGTGGGCTCACGGACCCCGCGGGTGCAGGCGCCGCCGCACAAAAATTGTCGATCAGCTTCTCGAGTGTCGGAGCCCAGCTCAACATCAAGTGACAGTTGGCCAGGAAGACCCAGTTTCCAGCCTCCAGCCCGCGTGCCAACATGGCCTCGGCCACAGTGGCCTGCCCCTGGCCCAGTGCACAATTCTCCACCGTCTTGTGCAGTGTCTCGGCCAGCGCCATGAGCGAGTTGGTCGGGTCCACACCGGGCGACAGCACGAAGATGAGCGGTGTTTTGTAGCTGGACGTCTCGTAGATGGCTTTGAGGTCAAAGGGCGGCGGGTCCACGAACTTGGCGCCCAGGTGCGAGGCCGTGAAGCGCGCTGCCTGGATGTTGAGTCGGTCCGGGCGGATGCAGCGCAGCAGCAGCATGCGCTGCAGCTCGTTGCACTTGCCTTCCCAGTCCCCTGGCAGCTCCTCGATCTCGGGCGTGCTACTCTGGTACCACGTCTTCCAGCCCTTGAGTGTTTGCTCAAAGGAGCCCACGAGGCCATGGAAGGCGGGCAACTTGTTGAGTTCCACAATACTGGCCCAAGCGATGTCCGAGAGGAAATCGCTGGCACAGTTGGTCACGCGGTCCTCCTGTGCCAGCATGTTTCCGCCCTTGAGCAGGAAGTCGTACTCGTCGTGCGGTAGCTTGTTGACGCTCTGCAGGACCCGCGCGCACATCTGCAGCGAAAAGAGCAGCTTGTGTCGCTCAAAGAGCCCGCGACAAGCGTATGCGTAGACCGCGTACGTGTGGTAATCGTTGATTGCGTTGATGCGCTCCGTGAGTTCCTCGCTCAGCGCGCCTTGGCTCTTGAGGCTTCGGCTCTTGACGATCGAGTCCTGGAAGAGCCCTACGTACGCGTCGAGCGAGAATTGGTACATCGGATCTACACTCGTCATGTCGTTCAGCACAAAGTAGAGCGTCGAGGAGCGCAGCGCCACGCCCGTGTAGCCCATGCGTGCGGCATCGATCTTCTTCTCCGTCTCTTCGCTAATCACGAGCTGCACGGACACTTCCTCGGATGTGGTCTTGGACGCGTTGAGTGTCGTAACCAGGGCCTCGTCGTCCAGCAGAGAGCCCTTGGCGGCTGAGAGCAGCCGCAGAATCTCGTTCTCGAGGTCGATGAGCTTCTTTTTGGCGGCAGCCACGCGCATGACGAGGTCCGACTTTTGCTCTTCGAGCGCGGGCTCCTCCAGCTGGACAGCAATTCCCAGCAGCTGAGCCTCCAGACCTTGCTCCTTCACGACAAAATTAACGATGGTGGTCTTGGTGGACACTTCGGGCGTATAGTGCGGGTTGTGCAGCTTCGTGGTGAGGTAGAAGCGGAACTCGCGGTTGTAGTCCAGCTCCTTGTCACCCAAACGCAGCACCTCGCGGTTGCCCACCTTGATAATGCTCTTGGTGAGCACCGGCTCGAGGCTTGGGTCCAGCTCTTCGAGAACGTCCTGCATGAGCACGGGCGAGCCAAAACGAATGCCGTTCTCGAGCTTGCGCAGTAGGTCCTTCATCATTGGGTCTACCACCTCCAGACGGTTGCCCTCCATAGACTTGATCCACTTGTTCGCTTGGCCCTGCGGGTCGATCATGAGCGGCCAGCGTTTGCCACGAGTGGTAATCACACCGTTTTCGGTGGACAACGCATCACGCGGCAGGCCTTGAGCATTCCAAGCCCGGACGTCCGTTGGGTCAGCGAGAAAGTCGATGAAGGTAAACTTGGAGGATAACGGGAGGCCCTGTTGCGTAACACGGTTCATCCACGTGTCCACAAGCGAGCCACGGTAGACCGAGTCAAAAGGTCCAGCATACGAGACGAAGGCCGCAGCGACCAGGGCATCGCCCACCACGTTGTCGAGGCTTTCGTTCTTCTCGGCGATGGAGATCTCCCAGCGCTCGCGCTCTCCAGCCAGCCCCTTCACTAGCTGCTCGGCCCGCGATAGCTTGAGCTCCAGCAGCTCCGCTTCTTCGCGGAGTGCGTTCTTCTCCGAGACACTGCCGTCGTATTGGGCCTTGAGCGCCTCCACTTTCTCCGTCACCTCTTGCAGCTTCTCCTTGGCGACTTGTAGGTCCCTCTGTTTGACAGCGAGCGCTTGTTGGGACTTGCGGAGAACCT
Organism: Halophytophthora polymorphica; assembly: GCA_023338205.1. Lineage (NCBI taxonomy): Eukaryota > Oomycota > Peronosporomycetes > Peronosporales > Peronosporaceae > Halophytophthora > Halophytophthora polymorphica. The sequence continues at coordinate 8,249 of JAADYJ010000328.1, forward strand.
CCTTCTTGGGCGCAACGACGCGGAACACACCTGAGTAACACTCCATAGCCAATACCCAGGAACAGAGAGCGCCTGCAGCCGAGGACACCTTGCGCACCAGATCGGAGTTGAACGCTGGTTTGGACGTGTACTTTTTGAGCGCACTCACGGTCTTGTCTCGGATGGAATCCTTGTCGAAGGTCTTGATCTGCTGCAGAAAGCCCACGTCGTTCATCTTAGTCTTTGCCTGTGCCCATGTGGGCGGCAGCCCGAAGAGAATCATCACGGCACACATGACCATTGACACAGCCTCAGGTGGCTGGGAGTACACCTTCACTTCGGCGATAGCCTTCTTGTCCAGGTTTTCCACTTCCAGCATGGCCCGCTGCAGCGCCGGAAGCGCTTCGTCCAGGTCCTTCTGCGCGTCGTCAGCGATCTTCTTGGTCTCAGCTTCTTCTTTTCCAATGCGCTCGCTGTCAGCTTCCACTTGTTTACGCTGCTCATCTGCCACGCGTCGTTCTGACACGATCACCACGAGTAGGTCGCTGCAGTCCTTGTTCTTTTGTGCCACTACGATTTTGCGCTGCTCAAGTTGCTTGGACATCTCCTCCACCTGTAGCCGTGACTCCTCGAGCTTGGCTAAGCCATTCTTGAGTTTGTCGCGCATGTCGCGAATCGTGGCCGCCTTTTCTGAAAGTAACTCCACGTAGCCCGTGACGAGGGACAAGTAGTTTGTGGGCGTGACGTAGTTGTGTCGCTTCATGCTCGCGAGCACCTGCGAAGAGGCCAGCAGTACGCTACCGTGCACCACGGCAAAAACCGAGCCGATCTTGGGACGCTGCTCTTCAGCGGCCACGTTCTTTTCCTCGAGGAATTTCATGGCTACCTCCTGCAGCGCGTCCTCAGGCCACTCGTTGAACCAGTCGATGTTAGTGTTGTTCACGAGCGACGGAAATTGACGGCAGCGGTTGCAGAAACCTTTGCCGATGGGACTGAAGGCCAGCACCAAATGCAAGTTCCGACGCACTTCGCTGATGAAAAAGTTCCAGAGTGTTTCCTTCGTCTCGCGCACGCCTTGTGCACGAGCGCGGAGACGAACGCCGTCAAGAATGCCTGCTTGTTCGTCTTTCTCGAAGAGCCCCGGGATCTCGCCACTGCTCAACATGTTGTTGATATCCTCAACGAAGGACTCTTCCTTAATTTGCGTGTCGCTGAAGAGGAAGACCGTCTTCTGCTCTTGCAGCCCCACCTGCAGGTACAGCTTTTTCACATCCTCATGAAACTCAATACTGCGGTAGTTCTTGCCCACCTCTATCTGGAAAACTTTGAAGCTGCCCATGAAGGCGGCAAGTTTAGTAAGCGACTGCCGGCCGCTACCTCCCACACCGACGAGCAGTAGATTTCCTCGCATCGTCATGAGCTGGCGATGAATCCGAAGGATGTGCATAAGCGCGTCTCCAAACATGACCAGATTCATGGGCACGAAACCAGGTTCGGCGTTGTGGTTCTCAAGTTGCTCCTCCACGAAACTCTTGAGCATCTTCATGTCCATGATTTCCGCGTACTTGGCTCCGTTGGAGTCTTCAGATCCAGGTGCCGTGGAGAAAATATACGTGAACAGAGGTCCATTCTCTTTCAGCTGCTCCGGCGCTGACATGAGCAGGCGCGCCCAGTCGGTCTGGAAGTGGACACTCAGCAGCTCGTCGATCTTCTTCTTGAACGTCTGCCGATCATCATAGCTGGTGAGGCGGTCCGAGAACACACGCAGGTCCTCGTGCACCCAGAGCCTGAGCACGCCGTCGCGACTAGCCACGTTGTGTTTGTCGGCGAGAAGCAGACCTTGGATCACTTTAGCCATGTCGCGAAGGTTGAACAGGTAGTGGCAGTTGGCCGGTGTGGGCAAAAAATGGTCCAATACATTCTGGTAGAGCTGGATGGTTGCGGCCACCAGCGGTGCACCGAGTGGCTTGATCTCGTCGTCGAAGTCGGCCAATCGAGGCACCAGCATGGTCTCGAAGATCCGCTTGAGTTGTGCGTGGTCTGGGATAGTAATGTTGATGAGGTTGAAGCGACTTTGAAAACGTGAGCTGATGACAGATCGCCCACCGCCCGGAGGGCCCATGGCGGCCACGATCTGCATGTCCACAAAGTATTTAAGTGTCTGCTTCTTGCGGTCATACCAGCAGCTGTAGTCCACCCACTGTCGCAGAAGCTCCAGGGGCGGTTGAGACCCGAACGTGTCTTTCGTGGGCATGTTCATATCGTCGATGAAGGTCACGAGCTTTTTGCCACCCACAGGGCCGAAACGGTTCAGCGACCTCTTTTCCATGACGTTTTCAATCATATCTTGCGTGGTCGCGGACGACGTCGCCGACGAAAAGTTCATCACGAGCAGACTGTATGCCTCACTCAGCACTTCGAGCTCGCGTTCGACTACCGTTGTCTTGCCAACGCCAGTTTCGCCCACCAGCAGCGTATGGATGCCCGCCGAGAGCATCGTCTGCAGCAAAAAGCCGTACCGCAAGGTATCCACCGTAGGCACCATAATTTTGTGGAATGGTGTGTTAGGTGCGATGCGGAAGTTAGGCGGCAGCTTTTCGTCCCAGAGTTTGAACTCACGAGTGCTCGGCTCGACGTAGAAGTCGTAAGCCGTCTTGAGCGGCGGGTAGACCGTGTCAATGTCCCGCAGGAAGAAGTCGAACTTTTTGCGGCCCTCTTCGTTCGCGGCGGCCATGACACTCCACGTCATGCAAAACAAGAACCACTTCTCGACCGCAGCCCCAAACTTATCCCCACAGGTGGCCTGGTTTATGCCGTTCTCAGGCGTAGCCAGGGCGTTGTAGAGGTTGCAGAAGGACTTGACGCTATTAAACGCCGTGATCGGTATCAGCTCGGCCACGTCGGACTTTTTGTACGACAGCACTTTCTCCATGTACTTTTCAAACAACGTGCTCAGTATGTCACGCTCCTCCGGGGTCTGGATTGTCGTGGTGAGCCACGTCTGCACAAACGGCTTCCAGCCGAGATCTTCGACATCCATATACACCATTCCTGCGCGACTAACGGTGGCCGGGGAGGCCACCGCGAGATCCTGCACCTCGAACATGAGCGCCATGGATGGGCTCATGCTGATGCGGTCACCATTGATTAGCGTCAGCACCTTGTTATCGTCCATGACACTGTTCATGCTCTCGATCCAAAGTGTGTCCACAGGTCCGTCTAACATGATCCACTTCTCCTCAGCCCTCTCGTCCGCCGCGAGGTTCCGAAAGATGGCGGACAAGATGCCGTCGATCCATTCAAAGGTCGACAGGTCGTACACGCCGTAGATCTCGTTCAGAGAGATCGACTTGGGGTTCAGCACCTGCACCCGCACGGGCATGTATCCTGCCACACTGTCCTTTGCCAGACTGGTCTTCGCGGCAAGCAGAGTCTTCCAGATGGTGGTCTTGCCCGCCATCGTCTGCCCCACAATCATGTTGCAGTGGCGTGTCACCTGAGACTCGTACAGTTGGATTGTCTTGAATACGATGACGGGGTGCACTTGAAGCTTTTGCTCTACGAGTTCTTGCTCAATCGTACCTTGCAGCTTGCCGTAGTCCGTCACGGGAAGCTCGATGGATGGAAACAGATCTCCAAGCAGCAAACGGAAGAGCGCCGCGTCCTCCCGAATAAACTTGGGCATGTTCATGTCCCGCAGCGCACGCAGCAGTATGTTTTCCTCTTGCAGGTTCGGATCCTCGCGCTTCAGTGACCCCGCCATGTTCAGCACGGCCTTCAGGCTTCGCAGACCAAAATCGTAGTGGTCCTGTTTGCTCAGCTGCTGGATCATCAGGCCGTATAGCGTGGTTGTCTTTTTCGCAAGGGTCTTGGCGTCTCGGAATCCTTCGGCTTGCAGCATTACCTCGGCGATCAATGCTAAGTCCGGCACCATCATGGCACAAGGGCGCATGAGGGCCTTGAGGTTGTCTGGGAGCTCTGTACGGCCCGCATACCCCGGATTCATGGTGATGAAGATGCCCATGTTGAAGTTGACCTTCATGAGTGACCCGAGGAACATGACCGTGCTCTGTCTGGCGGTCAGCGCCTGCATGATTGTCAGCACCTGCTGCGCCACAACCGACAACACCTCAATTTCGATGCGGTTGAACTCATCAAAACACCCCCAGCCACCTGACTGGACGAGGCCAGCAAACATTCGCCCCACGGATTTGTAGTCCAGGCCGTCGCTGCAGTTGAACACGATGACATACTTGGCCAGATTCTTGCCCAAATCTTTCACAGTCTCGGTCTTTCCCGTTCCGGCGGGCCCGAGCGGGTTACCACCACGATTCAGATGCAAGGCCGTTGTCATCGTGAGCACGCATCTGTCGGTGAGCGGAGTGATCACAAGACGGCCGTTGTTTCCCTGGTACTCGTAGGAGTACTGGAGCGACGTGACCGTCTGCTTCACTTCGCAGATACCACACTCGCCCAAATCTTTGTTGAAATAGAAGCGAAGCTGCATGAGCCAGTCGAAGTCGTTCACGCTCTTGCAGTTCTGCTTCACCAGGCGGTCGATGACATCACGCGAGTGGATCTCGATCGTGATGAGAGCCACCACTTTCTTGCGGTCGGTGGGCGACAGCTGGCCGCGCACCATATCTGCGAGCTTGTTTAGGTACGATATCCACTTCTTCTTGAGCTGTTTTAGGGCCTTCTTCTCGCCCTTGAACACCTCGTTCAGCGCCTTGATGCACTCGTTCGTCCATGCCGTTTGTCCGCATGTGATCAGCAGTTGCCCTGGGAAATCCTTGATCCACTTCTCCTTTTTGCCCTTGTATCCGACGAGACACTGCGCGTAGATCTTCTCCAGCGTGTTGACCATGGCACCCTCAATTCTGAGCAGCCAGCCCTCCACGGCACCAGAGACGACAACGTTAGATGCGAACGTCACCTGCTCTCCGCACGGAGAGTTCATTCCGAGCGCCTCGAACGTGGTATTGCCGCGCGCACCCGGCGGAATGAGGTTGAGTGTCTTGATTGCCTCGAAGCACTTCTTGATGTGCTTCTGCACTTGGTCAGGGTCCTTTTGGTGCCCAAGGATCTCCAACAGATCATCGTTCGAGAGGAAGTAAAAGCGCGGGAACAACATCCGCTTTGTCTCCAGATACTGGTCCAGACACTTCTGAATTTGATCCAGCTTTTCTTGCATCGTGATCAGTGTATCCAGGACTCCTGCCTCTTGCGTCGCCTTCAGCGCGTTCTTTGTAGTGTGCATTCCCTCCGTCACCTGGCAGTAGGCTGTGTTCACTTCGTCGAACAGCTGGCTCTCCAAGGGTAGTTGCTTACGGATATCTTCGGATGCCATGAAGATGCTTTCCAAGTAAATCCAGCAGCGCTGCACGCCGAGTAGCGTCTCGATGACCTCGGACAAGTGAGAAAGTGACCTTTCCCAGTATAAAATCCGCGTATCGAACGACCCGAAGAAGGGTGACGCCTTCATTGTGGAGAGCTGGACCTGGTCATCTTCCAATGCCGTAAACAAGTCGTCCGCCGAACGAATTTTGTAGTAGACGCCCTTGTACTCTGTGATATCAACGTCGATGTCGGACCAGCGCTTCTCAATGTTGTCTAGGGTTTGCTCAATGGAGAGTTCCTTGCCGGCGTTGGCGGAAAGCGTACTGATGAACTCGGCGTGCAAGTGGAACCCGAGCGAGAACACACGCTCGAGCGTAAAGCTTGTTGACTCGGTGTCGAAGGTCTTGCCCATCTCATCTTTCAGCTGCACCCAGTGACGTGCCCGCAGCGCAGGGCTCTTAAGATCCTGAATCAAAGGCAGCGTCTGTCGGAACTGTTCGATCTTCGTCTTCATGGAGCTCCACACGGTCCAGTTCTTCATCTCCTTGCCGTATTTGACGACCTTTTTGAAAAACTGAGCCGCTGTTGCCTCCATGCTTTCCACCTCGATTTCGTAGAACACCTTGTTCTTCCATCCCGCCCATACGACCTCCCACTCGTCTGCCAGCGTCCAAATCTGCTGCAGCAACTCAATCTCCTTCTCGGTTTGCGTGAACCCTTCGTTCTTGGACTCTTCGATGCCAAAGATCTCCAGCCCTTTCTTCAGCGCACTCTGACGGGACCGCGTGGTCTCCATCTTCTTCTCGAACTCGGCGAGGATCGCACGTGCAGCTTTGGATGCTTGCTCGCCAGAGTAGGGCAGCGTTGCCTCCGCCTCGGTCCGCAGCTCAGACATGATCGTGTTTAAGTCGGCCACTGAGTCCTGCAGACTCTGCTTCATGTTGACCTTGCACTTCTGCAGCATCGTGTTGGCGTCCACGAGCATAACCTCGTACACCTCCCAGTTGGATTTCAAATTGCCCAGGTCGCGCTGCTCCTCATCGGTCGTTTGCACGTCAAACTCTGCGAGGAGGTCGTACTTGTGCTGTAGAGGTTCGAAGCGTGCCACGACGCTCGTCATCCCCTCCTTGATGTCCTGGAGGAGATGAATGCTCTCGCCCAGGTGGTCCAAGTTTGCCGGTTTGATTTGCAGCTTCTGCGTATTGTCCGTCATCATGTTCATAAGCTCCTTCAACTCGTCGTGCGCCGTCTGGTTGAGAAGCCCGGTAAGCTTTCCGATCCATTGCACTGTGTGCTCTACTAGGCTCGCCTTGAGGAAGTTCGTGTCGATCTGGATGAAGTTGATAGTGTTGGTAAGATCTTCGTTCTGGATGCTTACCTGCTGCTCTCGGTAGCGCTCAATGTCCGCGCGGAACTGCTGCAGTGGCCGGTTCGCCTTGGCGTACCGGCGGATAAAGGCCTGCTTGTCCTGGTTCCAAACCAGTTTATACTTGTCCCAGTATCCGAGGTACTTCTGCAGCTCTGTGGCACTGGAGCTCATGCCGTTCATGATGTGTACCAGCACTTTCAAGATCTCTTCATCATTGAAAATGGACTGGTAAAAGTTGCTCACGATGACCGGCGTCTCAGTGACGACGGGCTTTTCGGGCTCGTCGGGCGTCGACGCCGCCTCCTGTTGGTTTCCAGTGTCTTCGCCGCTGGCGGTATCCGCAGGGCGAACCTCGTCTCCAGTCGTTTCTGTGGCAGGAGCCCCCGACTCTTTTGTCTCATCCGTGGGTGTGGCACCGCTTTCTTGTTGATCTTGATTGTTGTTTGTTTGTTTTGGGAGCGACGCCACTAACCGGGGCACCACAGAAATGACGTTGAAGATCTCCTTGGCCACCGTGTTGACCATCTGTGTGAGGTCGGCCATGAAGGGCTTGAACTCCACCTTGTTGTCCTCCAGCACAACGTGAATCCGGAACAGCGGGCGGGGGTCTGTCTTGGCGTCGCCGTTGATGGCTTTGGACAGCTCTTGAAGAGACTTCTTCACCGACTGCCTCAGCGCATCTTCCAGCATTTTATCCGAGCGCTCAACGAATCGGCTCCATTCTCGCTGCACCTCAGGAGGCCCCGAGGCGAAATGTTCGTAGGTCGCCGCCATCGTCGAGCTGATCGTTTGGTACGCGTCCCGCAGCTGTTTTTCAATCGTTTTGCGGTGTACCACCTGCTTGGCCTCGAACACGCCGTCGTCGTAGACGGTGTTACGCTCGATGAAAATGTGCATGAGCCCGCCAATCATCTTGCAGTTCTTCTGCACAATGTCTTTGTTCTCCTGGAACTCCTGCACGATCTTGTACGTCGTCTCACAGTGCTTGCGGCAGTCCGCCACGTACCACTCGACAATGCCCTTGGACACCCATGTGAGCTTTTGCAACCCCGGGTGAATACGACGATCAAGCTTGCGGATGATATCCTCGAACAAGCGCCGCTCCGTCGACGACAGGTCCAGCAGGATGCGGTTGTAGTCGCGCACCACGAGCATCACGTGTTCTCGCAGCACTCGGAGCTGTTCCTTCTGGTTGCAGATGTCGTGGGCCATGTACGGGATCTGGATCTCACCGTTGAAGTACTGCCAATAATGCACCTCAGCGAACAAGTTGAGCAGCGGGCGATCAAAGTTGCAGTGTAGAAACCCCTTCTTCGCGCGCCCGATCAGCGTCTTCTCCGTATTCTGCAGCGCGTTGGCGTCCTTGTGATGGGCGTTCAGGTTCACGCTGGCGGGGGCTGCGTCTGCCCCAGGGACCTTCCCGTCCGTCCCGGTCTTCGTCATCAACGGGTTCTCCAGTCTCGAGTTCATGTTTGAATTCCCGAGCGAGTTCAGGTCTTCGATCCAATCGTGATACTTGCGCTGAATGTACTCGTTGATGACCAAGCGCAGGCCGTCGTACGCGTTCTGGGACTCGTCGCACTCGGCGGCGTTGGACATGTGAGCCAACTCGGTGAGCCGTACCAGGTCTTCCGTCGCACGCATGAGCAGGCTGCGCGCCCAGAGCGCTGAGCCTGCAAATTGCGGTTCCGTGGGGGCCAGCAGCGGCGCGTGCTTATTCCTCTCAAACAGGTTGCGGATCGTGGCGATGCTGGCCTTGAACATGCCGAAGATATCGATCGTGCGCTTCTCGACGCAGCGCTTGATGGCCTCGCGCTGCGCGATCTTCTGGAAGGATCTAATCATATCTACTCCCGCAGCGACGGTGGACACGCTCTCGAAGGCACCGTTGATCACGTTCTGTGTCATGGCCTCTAGGTCCTTCATGCCGTTCTTGAACGAGTTGAAGTCGCCGTGCCAACTCGTATTCTTCACGTCCAGGATGTCGTAGTCCAGCTTTCGCAGGCGGTCAACGTGGCCCTCGAACTGCGTCTCGATGCCGCGCAGGCTCTTCACGATCTCCAAGCCACGGTTCCCGCCGAACGTGGGGAGATCACCGCGTTTCCCGTCCTTGCCCTTGCGCGCAAACTGGATTTGGCCCTCGCACACCTCGAGCAGTTCGCGGCACCGCTGCACGAAGGCATCGATCTGTGCGAAAATGCCCGTCTCGTCAAAGTTCCAACGGCGGTCGGGCGACGGCGCACTGGCGTTCACAGCGGCGGAGGCCTGGTGGTAGATCTGCTTCCACGAGACGCCGCACTGGATGCTCTGCTCCAGGTGGTGGATGCTGGCCTCGACGTTGCCGTCGAAGACGTCCGGGAGCGAGATCTTCTTGCAGCATACGACGATGATCTCGTTGCTCACCTTGCGCAGCAGACTCGTGATGCGGTCCTCCGTGTTATAGTGGCGCGAGTACATCCAGATGAGCCGGATGAAGTTGAGCAATTTGGGCAGTAGTAGCGGGATCTCGTCGGGTTGCGCGCGCGAAATGTCTTCACACACGGGGCTAAGCTTCTGTAGGAAGCGCAGGTTGTCGTTGGCCTCTGTGGAGCCCTGCTTGATGATCTGTGACAGCGTCTCGAAGGGCTGGAGGTACGAAGACTTGGCGGCGCGTAGAACCTCCACGATCTCTTTTACGCCTTCGCGGTTGAGTTGGTCCGTGATGCCCGACAAGTCCTCTGTGCGGTGCTCCCAGAACTTGATCTCCTCCAGTGGCCCGGCACCCTCGGCGTTGTGCGCGTTGTCCTGGTTGTTGATGACCTCCTTGATCTGTCGCGTCCAGTGGATGACCGTGGACTCGAGCTGCTGCACGAGATCCTTGTCCTTGTGATTGAACTTGTCCGAGTTCACGGGCGGCAGGTACAACACGGTCTTGCCGCAGCCGCGACTCACCGTCTCAGTGAGACTCGACATGAAGCGGTAGAACTGACCCGTGAACTCCTTCTGCACACTCTCAGGCCACGCCTTGTTCGCCTGCAGCCGCTGAAGGTAGTATCCGTTCATGAGATGCAGCAGCGACGCGATGGCGTCCTTCTCCACCGTGCCGAACTGCAACGCGTCCTTGACGTTGGCGGGCGTCAGGAGCGTCTGCCCGTTCTTCACAAAGTACATGACGGTGCTCGCGCCGCGCGGCGCGCTCGTCATCACCACCAGGGCATCGTTCTGCAGCGTCACGAACAGGGCTGGCACGCCCGTGCTCTCCACAAACTCCTTCACCGTGGCCAGATCCACGGACGTCCAGGCCTTGGGCTGGTATCCGGGCAGCGTGATGCGCTCCCGGATCCACTGCACGATGAACTCCACGTCCTCGAACGTGCTCATGGCCTCGCTCGCCTGCCTGGCTACCTACTTTGCCACGCGCAGACCAAGACACACGCAGCCAGGTCACGCGCAGCTCTCCCCTGTCCTTTGCTCTGTTGTCTCCTGCGCTGCGATCTGCGCGAGCGCGACCGACCGCGAAAGGACGCCAAACGGTAGGAAAACCCCTGAAGTGTCCCGACTATTTTACTTGGTTTCACTATGCATGTAATAGAAAGGGGAGGTCCGTTCTATTACAAGCATAGTGAAACCAAGTAAACAATTGGGCGGGTTTCGCGAAAATACCAGTTCGCACCGGTAGACCCACTATTGTCTCTAAAACGAGGGTTTCATAGTGACACAGCATATCGAGAGCTCTTCCACGTGAAAGCAGGCGAAGCGATCGCTGTGTCGCCCCCAAGCTCTCCCCCCAGCTGTGCTTTCGCCCTCCCGACAGGTCGCGCACGTCTCCTGACGACACCAACACCCAGCGGGGCGTCCAGCGAAGCGTGTGCGGGACGAACCGAGCGCGGGCAAGCAAGACCCGAACGCGCAGCGGCCCCGAGACGCGACGCGACGAGGCGAGCCCGATAGATCCCGGCCATGACGAGCAAGCCCACGAGCGAGAAGGTCCAGGAGGAGCGGCGCATCAAGGAGCTGCGCGGCTTCCAGCGCTCGAGCCCCGCGAACCGACGGTGCTTCGACTGCAATGAGATGGTGGGGGCTCAGCTCAGACCCGGCCGTGCCTTCCCCCTCTCGGCCGTTGTTGCGCTGGTTTAACGCTGCTGTGGCTGCTGTCGTGGTATGCTGAGCGCAGATGCCGCAGTATGTGTGTCTGGACTTCAACACGTTCGTGTGCACCGCGTGCAGCGGCATCCAGTGCGTTCTGCGCGGCTCCCCGTTCATTCCTTGTCGCCTCTGTGGAGGTGCTGGCATCTCACCGTGTCGTGTGCTGGTGGCCTCTACAGCCGGGAGTTCGCACACCGCGTCAAGTCCATTTCCATGTCCAAGTTCACGGAGAGCGAGGTGAAGAACATGGTCACGTACGGTGGCAACGAGGTACGACAGCTACAGTCTCTGCTCCCTTTATGGCACGATCCTGCTTCGCGGAGCCTCGAAGCTGTTGCTGATGCTCCTCTTGTCGCTGTACCCGACCTCTAGGCGGCGCAAAAGTACTGGCGCAACAAGCACGACCCGAGCTTCCGTCCGCACGGCGGCAGCGACGGCGAGCGCACGCGCAACTTCATTCGCCTCACCTACGTCGACCGCAAGTGAGTGTACCGGGCTCGAGGACTGCCAGCTACGTGTATTCGTACCTTGCGTAGACTCACACCGACTTTTGCACGGTGTTCTCGGCTGGATACTGTCCAGGTGGGTGTACGAATCCCCGCGCAGCAGCAAGAAAGAGAGCAAGTCCGAGGCGTCCTCGACGGTGCGTCTGCTTGATGCGTCCCGCGAGCATGGCGAATGACGTGACACGCGTGAACTTATCCATCTCCCTGCTCTTTCGTCATGCAGAAGTCCAGCAAGACGAAGAAGAAGCCCGCGCCAACCTCCTCCAGCGACGACCTATTTTCCTCGAGCGCCAAGCCGTCCAAGAGCGCCAGCAACGGCGACGACGGCGGCTTTGCCCAATTCGGGGACTTCTCGGCCTTCGAGCAGGAAACCAGCGCCACGACCGAGTCATTTGCCGACTTTGGCTCCTTCGGGGGCGCGCCAGCGACCCCCGCCAAGTCATCGGACGACGATTTCGCGGCCTTTGGCGACTTTGGGGGTTCCACGGCGAACACCACCGCTGCAGATCCCGCTCCGAAGGCCAAGCCGGCCGCGCCAAAGCCCGCGGCGCCCAGTGGCTTCGGGTCTTTCAAGTTGGCGCCGCCTCCTGGGACGCACTTCTCGTCCTCAAGCGCCAGTGTCTCTGCTCCGGTCTCGAATGATCTAATGGGTCTTGGCGCTACTGAGAAGAGCGACGACCCGTTCGGGTTTGACGCGCCGGCTCCGTCGGCTAACGCAATGTCCAAGCACCACGCGCCGCCTACAGCGTCTCCGTTCGACAGCTTCGACCTCCCAGCGCCGTCCAGCAACGCGGAAAGTCGCTCGTCTTCGGCCGACCTCGCTCCGTTCGGAACTGCAGTGGCTGGAGCCTCGTCGGCGTCTCCGTTCGACGCGTTCGGCCCTCCCACGACCTCTTCGGCCCCAGCTTTGGACCCGTTTGCGGCGCCAACGTCAGTTCCAGCCCCTGCGACCTCGGGCAGCGGCGTCTTCGACGCCTTTGGCGACTCTGCGGACGGTTTTGCGGACTTCACGGGCTCTGCCAGTTCCTCGCGGACGAACTCGGGGGTGGCTGCAGTCGCTGCAGTCTCTGACCCGTTTAGTGTGGAGCCAGAGCCTGTGGCCTCCAAGCCGGCTGCAGACCCCTTTGCGGCCTTTGACGACGTGGCGCCAAGCAACGAGACCGCGGCCACGTCTGGGTTTGGCGCCACTGGTGCTCCGCAAGGCCAATCCGCGCTGAAAGGCCCTGCCAGCGATCCGTTCGGGTTTGCCCCCGGAGGCGGCAGCAACGGCAATGGCTTCCCAGGAGCAGCTCCTCCTCAACAACAGCAGAACCTACAGTTTGGCAACGGCGGGGTGTCCAACCAGGTCTTTGGCGCCACGACAGGTGGGAACCAGTTCTCTCAGCACCAGCCGACCATGCCTCCCCACGCCTATGGTAATCAGCCCATGCAGTCATTCCAGCAGCAGCAGCAGCAGCAGCAGTGGTACGGCCAGCCTCAAGGGTTCCCCGGCCAGCAGCAGCAGATGTACCCTGCGAGCCAGCACTACCCCGGCCGCTTCCCTCCGCACGCGGGGCCCGGCGGCAACCCCGCAGGCGCTGCGCCTCCAGCTCCCGTCCAGAAGAAGGTGCGTAGCGGCCATATGTCCACATTCCCAGGTCACCGTGCGTCTCTCACCTGTTGTGCTCGTTGTCGTGTTCGCTCTCCGTTGGCCAGGCCTCGTCCACGGCGGCCATCAACGACCCATTCGCCTCGCTCAACATTGGCAGCAGCTTCGGTTTCCAAGGCTCGAGCAGCAGCAAGGCGGCGTCTCAGCCGGCTCCCGCCCCAGCAGTCCACGGAGGCGGCGCTGCGAGCTCCATGGGGGCATCCGCGTTCTCGTACGGCCCGTGAGTACTGGGCTCGAGCCTGCAGCTTTCTTGGGTCCCCCACTTCCCACCGCTTGGACTCACAGCGCTGTTGTTGTGCCCGTGTCGAACAGAGTTCAAGCAGAAACGACCGCGTCGTTCTCGTACCCGACGCAGAACACTGCAGGCTTCGCCGACCCCGACGCGTAGGCGACTCTGCCGGAGCTGCTGCCTTGGGCTGCAGATGCATAGCTTTAGCTTTGAGAACTCACGGCTCTGTGGCTCTGTGGCTTTGTGTGCTTGATGCTGTCCAGGTTCGGCGACTTTGCCAGCGCGCCGCAGTCGAATGGCAATGGCAACCGCGATGGCGCGTCTGCGCAGCAGCCCGCAGCGTCGGCCAACCCGTTCGACATGTTTTGAGCGCTGAGGCGCGAGACTAAAATCCAAGCTGCAGGCGAATGAGGCGTGGCGTGGGGGCAGTGAGTGCAGATAGAAGAGCGTTGGAAGGGGCCCCCACGAGCCAGCGCAAGCTGCAGAAGGCCCCACGGAGAAGAGCGCGCGCCACCTCGTCCAGGAAAGGTAGGCTCCAGCAGGCAGGCATGGCTCTCTTTTGAATCCAGAGTTTTCGTCCTCAAGCAGAGGTTCCCGCCACCTTCAGCAACCGCGTCTACGAGGCCAGAAGTTGCTCGGATCGAATGTGCTTCTCAGGCTCGAAATCGATACATGCCAAGCGTGTCTACGGTCTCAACTAGTAAACACCCACGGAGGTTGGAGAGGCAAGGACCGAGAGGAGGGAGGCAGGGAGAGGGAAGGCAGGATTCTGTGCTGGTTGCGAAGCCAAAGGTGAAGCGGACCGCCTCGCAGAGACGTTCCGATCGTCGAGGGGCGGCTACCCGCCCCAACGAGACCGGAGCGCCGCCGCAGAGCAGCCCGACACGACAACTGGGCCAGTTGTCGTTGCACAAAATCCGCCCGGACAGAAGAAAGCAGCAAAGGCGCTGCAATCAACCCAGTGACGGCAAAGAGCACGGCGGTTGGTTCCTATTGAGTCCCACTTACGCAGCGCCCCCTCTTGTCGTAGCAGCAATCCTTCCCATGGTGCGGTGGCGAGCAGAGTCCTCCGGAGGTTCAGCGGTCGAGTGGTCGAGTGTGAGCGAGCGCGAAGCCTAGTTCTCCTCCTCCTCCTCGATGTTGCCCTTCTCGGAGACGTAGATACCGTCCAGGAACTTACGGATATCCTTGCGCTTGACCAGGCACGCCTGCGTGATGTTGGCGCAGTCCTGCGACACCTTCTGCAGGTCGATACCCGACAGCACGATCTGGTCCTTCACATCGGCCGAGCGCACGTACTCCACGCCCTCCGAGAGCGCCACGCGACGCACGCGCTTCTCACCCAGGAAGTTGCGGATCTCCACCACGTTGTTCTCGAACGTCACGTTGATGGGGAAATGCGCGTACACGAAGCGCATCTTGTACTCGTAGCCGAGACGCACGCCCGTGATCAGGTTCTCGATCAGCGAGCAGCACGTGCGCACGCACGCGAGCTGCTTGCGGTTGCCGAACCACAGGTCCACGCGCACCTGCTCCTTGTTCACGCGGCGCATGTCCAGCGTCAGGTGGCTGAAGTCGCGCGTCAGCGTGCCGCGCTTGCCCGTCACGGTGACCTTGCGGCCGTCCAGGACGAGCTTCACGTCCGACGGGACCTCCACGAAGCGGGTAGCCAAAAGCTGACGGGGCATCTTGCTCGGTTCTTGGGGGGAATGCTAGAATTGCAAGTGCTGCTTGCTCTCCTCCGCACACTCGAGCCCGCTCGAGGTCGCTGGGCTGGTTGGCCGAGCAGCTCCAAAGCGGCTGGGCTGATTGATTGGCCCTGCGGCGGCCGGACGCACCGACCCGCATTTCCACCAATAAGAGCGACGAACACCGTTTTGCGGCGTGGGGATTGGTGGGGAAAGGACAACGAAGAGCCGCCGCGGGAGGGCTGGGGGCGAAAGATGGTGGCGCGAAACGTGGCCGAGCTGCCACAGAGCGCTCACAAACCTGGGGCAGCAGCGCGGCTCCGGTCGTGAAGTGAGTGACAAGCGAGAGCAATTGGTCGGGCGACGGACGCGACGAGCATGGGGATCTTCGGCCGCTCCGAGGAGACGGATGAGACGCTCGGTAGGATCTCCGCGCGGATAGGGCGGCTCTAAGCACGTGTTGCAGTCGGTGGCGCAAGCGGCGGCCTCTCGGGGCGCCTGGGGGCTCCGCTGGACGCGGAATTTACGAAGCAGCTCACCTCGTGCTGACGTCACGCTTGCGTGCTGTGTGTGCTTGCTTGCTATTTGCGCGCGCGCAGAGAAGGCAAAGGCAGCTGTAAAGCACATGCTCATGGGCGCCGGCATGTCCGGCGTGGCAGGCGTGATGACGGGTGGCTTCCTGGCGCTGGTGCGCAACGAAAGCGTCAAGTTCTACTCAGCGTCCATGGGGGCCAACTTTTTCCTGCTTTCCTCCACGTACATTGGTGCGTCTGGCGACCGAGCAGAGCTGCAATTACCGCAAACGTGCGCTCTGTGCTACCACCAGGGCTCGCTAACGTCTCCTACCTATTGGATTGGACTTGTTCCCTGCAGCTTTCGAGGAGATCATCGCTGACAAGCGGGCCAAGAAGGACTGGATCACTGGCTCAGCGGCCGGCGCCATCACTGGTGGCTTCTACGCCGGTCTTTTCGGTGCGTCGTGTGCTTTTATAATGCATATACCGGAGGACGGAACTGGGGGGAACTGGGGGCCTTTTTTTCTTACTGAGCTTGTTTGTCTTCTGCTCACTGTGCAACGTGCCAGGCGGTCGTCTCCGTGGCCTTCAGGGTGCAGCGGCGGGCGCAGCCGTGGGCGCCGCCGTGATCTTCGGGCGCGAGGAATTCCACAAGTGGCGTCTCGCCAAGGCGCTGGAGCGCTACGAGGAAAAGTACGGCGAGGCTCCGGCCGTGTACTACCCCAACTCGGACGTGCTGGTGGAGAGCAAGGGCCCCGTGCGAGAACTGGTCTTCCCGTCGCTGCTGCCCAAGAGCATCAAGGTCAGTGAGGAGGAGGTGGAGCGTCGCATCCTCGCGCGCATGGAAGTGCTGCGCAAGGAGCAGCTGGAGGCGGAGGCCCAGCTACACGCGGAAGGGGAAGAGGCGAACGGCACTGCAGAGTAATGTTCGCGGTTCAAACCGATGCCATGCACTCGCATACTCAATTCGCCAACGTGGCTGCCTCCGACGAACTGAATCTGGTCGTTTAACGCCCTTACCTAGGACTAGAAGCACCCTGGTTGGTGCGCTCACAACTGTGGTCGAGCAGTGTGACGTTGCTGTCGTATTTCCGTAGCCCTCGTGGTGCTTTATGGGCTTGTCCATGCCGCGTTGGCTCGGATCAGAGCAGCCAGAGCTCAACGTGTAGCAGTGACAAGCGGTCCGAGCATGCTCAGCATTCTGCGTGCTTTTGCCGTCTTTGATAACGGCGTCACAGAGCAAAATAAAAGCCTTCGCATCCTACAAGTGTGTTCCAGAGTAGAGTGGTTGCAATGCAATTGCACATTTCCGGTGTAGATCGCACCGCTGTTGGCTTCGTGGTTGCAGCAAGTTGCCCCTGCGGAGGTGCCAAACACACTCGTGAATGTCGTAAACGCAGGCTGCACCCGCAACGAAGTACGTAGAACACCTCTGTTGGTATATGGCACCAACTACGCATGGTATCTTCTATTCTC
>JAADYJ010000329.1:0-25121 GCA_023338205.1 Halophytophthora polymorphica
CCACGGCCACGCTTTCGCTGGCCTACGAGGACGAGAGCTACAGCACGTCGTCGCTGAATACGGCGTACGCGGCGGCGCAGTCGGCCTTCAAGGCGAATGTGGGGGCCGTCATGTGCAGTGACAACTACTCGGGGCTGCTGTCGACCGACCAAGTCGTTTACAAACTGGCTGGGTCCGTGATCCCGCACAAGTCGGACGAGAACGACGGCATCGTGGAGTACCAGAGCTGCGCCGGCGGGCTTTCCACCTCCAAGTTCGGTGACAGCTACGAGGACGAGTTCTACGTCACGGGGCTCAACCACGCCGATACGGCCTTCCTGAACGGCGACGCGCTCTTCAAGAACTCGCAGAAGCCCGTGAAGTGGTTCGAATGTCTGCTGTAAGGAGTGCGCTGGTTGTCAGCGTGCTAATGTAGGGACATGCCGTGAACTGAGACCGCTCATCGCAGACAGAGGGTCGTATTCGGGTGCTGCGCACAGGACAAAGTGACGCTGTGGATTGGCACGTAAGGCGGCATGGTTATCACTTTTTAGCACTTTGGCTCTGCTGCTGATCCGGTCCTCGACTCGGTGGGCTACATGAGACCAGAGCTCGTGAGCCTGTGGGCCACAGCCGTCCCTGCTGCTGACACTTCGGACATGCTTGTGCTGTGGAAGTTCAGCTGGACGGTACCTGGTGTTTAGTGCGCGCTTCGCCGCGCAGGAGGCCAGCAATGGCGTGGTGCAGGCGGAAGAGGACCCCTACAGCGTCACAACCACTGCGAAGGCTGCTGGTTCAAGCATCCGGCGAGAAGTGATGCAGTATCCCACAGCCTGAGCATTGGCGAGGCAGCGACGGCGGATTGGGCGCTGTAGCACGCGTCTCCTCTTCATTCGTCCCGATTACGGCCACAACGCTGGCGACATCTTGGCTGATGGTCATTGCTCTCGGACTTGAACGGTAGTGGAGCTACCAACCAAAGGCTATATATGTATGTGTACACTTCCCTCGTCCTTCCGCGCTCACAGCAAAAAGGAGGCCAGTGCTCGGAATACCTCTTCTCGAATGGACTGAAGACTCTTCTTGTCCTTCAGCTGGTTCTCGCGCTCCTCTTTCCGCAGCTCGAACCAACCGAGACACCGGGACACCGCGCCACAAACGCACAGCTCCGCTTGAGCTTCCACATCTTCTGCTCCACGGCTGGCTTGGTTCGAGGTAGGAGTCCTGGGACGCCCTCCTTTTCCACCAGCAGATACTCCGCATACAGGGCTGGAATCAGCGGTGTCTCGCGGTGGGCTCTCTTCCAGGCCGAGACCAGCACAACCTCTTCGTCCGATTGCCACTCGTGCGGAGGGGTGCGAGGCTCCACTGACATCCACGAAGGCCGGCTCGCGCTTAGAATGGCCGCGGCATATGCTCGAAAGTCCGGGCACT
The DNA here is from genome assembly GCA_023338205.1 of Halophytophthora polymorphica. NCBI lineage: Eukaryota > Oomycota > Peronosporomycetes > Peronosporales > Peronosporaceae > Halophytophthora > Halophytophthora polymorphica. The sequence continues at coordinate 1,414 of JAADYJ010000329.1, forward strand.
GACGCAACAAGTGCTCCTTCACCTGTGGTGGACTGACTGGTTGCAGTACTCGCAGTACGATGCCATCGCGCGGTTCGGGAAGGCGTCTCGGCTCAGGACGGACCGAACTGGGGCTGGCGGTCGCCCGACAGGCACAGGGTTGCCTTTGCGGGGTGGCAACCTTTCCCCAGCATTCGTCTCGAGTTTGTACGCGGCCTCGAGCGCGTCCCAGTCCATGGGAGGAACCTTGATCTTATTCGCCTCCAATGAAGCCACGAGAAACTGGCCGATGGCGCGGAACTCCGTGATCTCGTGGGGGACGGTTAGTAGCACCAGGCCTTGCTGCACCGCCTCTATTGCCTTGTATTCGTCGCGGTTGACTCGTTGAACGAAGCGTTCGTAGTTCTTGTGGAGCCACTTTACGTAGACGACGTGCTGCCGGCCTTGGTTGGTAGATACTCTGCGCCGATGCGCAAGGCCGGGTTCTGCGCGTCCACTTCCAGGTTCGACTTGAGCAACTTGCGCGAGCTGTCGAATGAGCAGTTGAACATGCGGACGAGGACGAAGGCCATCATAGTCTCGGGTTCGGAGCAGTGGCGTCTGCAGCTCTTGCACGAGCTTCTCCCCAGCGGCGACCGCTACCCCCACCCAGACGTGCAATGGCACATCAGAACTTACAAAAACCCAAGTAGTCCCTTATCCTGTCTTTTACAACATAAGCTGCGGCATCCAGCCAACCCACAGTTCCGAACGGAGAAGCACGAGCTAACGACCTGGGAATGGCAGCGCTCAGCAGCGCCGAGTATGTGCCGCTGTGCACGTGCGCGGCAGGCGACGACCGCTCGTCGCTGCGGCTGCGTAGTGCGGGCGCGGAGGTGTTGCGCGGCTCCAAGCTGGCGGCGCGCAAGCTAGCGCTGGTGGGCATCATCCACGTGCTGGACGCCGACGCCGACGCCGACGCGCACGAGGCCCACGAGGCCGACCGCGGGCTCTTCCTGAGCGCCAGCGCGGCCTCTGTGGCGGAGCAGGACGCCGCCATGCTCGTGTGCGTGCTGCGCGGCGTGTCGCTGCGCCAGGAACCCTTCTGGGGCTCGCTGCTGCTGCTGCTGAGCTCGCACGTGGTGGTGGCCTCGCCCGGCCCGATCTCCGGAACCGCCAGCTTCCAGACGGCCCTGCCGTTCCTCGCGGACTTTGCGCAGCTGCAGGTGCTGGACGGCGCGTCCGCCGAGCAGAACTCGCGGCTGCTGCGGGAGCTGGCGCCGCACTTGACCTGGGGCGCCGTGGACCTCAAGCTCAAGGACATGCAGGGCTGCGAGACGCCGACCAAGTATCTGGAGCAGCAGCTCGCGGCGCCGCCATCTCGCGCGGCAGGGAGCGACGCCGAGGCGCAGCTACTGCTGGCCGCGCTGCTGCCTGTGCGCGACTGCGTGGTGCTCAAGAGCAGCACGTTCCGCGCGCCGGACGAAGCGCACTCGGCCGTGAAGCTGCTGAGTCACGCGGCCGACCGAGTGGAGTGTAAGCCCTTCTTTGGGCGCTATCTCAGCGGCGCACTGGTGACCAAGCTCGCGCGCTCGCTGGCGCACACCCTGGCGGCCTCGGACGGCAGCAGTGCGGCGCCTGTGGTGCTCCAGCGCGTGGTGACCAACGTGCTGGCGTCGCATTGGCAGGAGCTGGTGCGCTCGGCCTTCAAGAGCTACTGCGACCTGCTGCACGCTCGGCTGGCCGTGTACGAGCGGGCGCCCATTACAGGCGAGTACCTCGTGGACGTGACGGAGCGCAAGCTGCAGGCGTCCCAGTCGCAGACCAACCAGCACATGGCCGAGGTGAACGCTGGCCAGGGCGCGTTCTCGGCCTTTGACGAGTTCGGGAACCTCAAGCGACAGCCAGCCGCAGACGCCCAAGCCAACGCTAGCGGAGCCGAGGCGGACACTGGAGGACAACCGCCTGCGCCGCTCAATACGGGACTCTTTAGCTTTCTGAAGAACCGCGGGCGTGCGATCAGCAAGCAATTCTCTCTCTTCCCCGGGGGCAGGAAGAGCGGTGTGGCTACGGCTAGAGGTGGCGGCGGGGACGGCGGCGACTTGGGACACATCCCAGAGGACGAGGAAGCGGAGACGACGACGCACACGGAGCAGCCAGCCACGCAGACGCCCGACCAGCTCCTGGAGCGCTGCACGGCGCCGATCACGCGCTACTCGGTGCCCATGGAGTACCTGAACACGCCAAGCGAAGCCATGCCTGTGGACGCAGCTACGCTGGACGAGGTGCATGCGGAAGGTCTAGAAGAGGTAAATGCAGTGCTGGAGCCGTTCCTCGTGGGGCTGCGGGGTCCCACGCCGCCGCTGGAGGAGCTGGCCTGTCCGCTGGACTTCCACGTGGGCAAGAAGAACCTCTGGCGCAAGTTGGAACGCGTGCGCGGGCGGTTTGTGCGAGCGAACGAGGTGTCCTCGGCCGTCTTCTGCGCCGAGCTGCTGCGGTACTTGCACTCGGTGGTGCTGCGCAAGAACGAGACGGACACGGAGGCGCAGCAAGCGCAGCAGACTGGACGTGGCCGAGCCGTGTCCTCCATCATGCTGCTGGGCGACAAGAAGGCCGGCGGCAAGCCCGTGGCGCTAACGCGTGTGCCCTTGGAGCTCATGACGTACAAGACGAACCTGGAGGCCATGGTATCGCAGTATCGCTTCGTGGCACGCGGGCCGCAGGTGTCCACGGTGCTGGCGGGCTTTCTGAGCGGGCCTGTGCGTCGCCAACTGCAGCTACTGACGGAGCAGGAGTATGACCGGTTCTCCGCGGCTGGAGACGAGAAGGAACGGCGCGTGGAGGAGCTGGAGGAGGCGCTGGAGAGTCAGCAACGGCAGGTGCAGCAGATCACCAAGACGAACGTCGAGTGGAGTCGACAGGAGGCCGAGGCCGTGGCGGAGATCGAGCTGGCGCACTCGGGACAAGTGAGCGCGATGCAAGACGCGCTGCGCCAGACGGACGAGCAGATCGAGCGCGCGCTGGCGGACCAGCAGGCGCTGTACCAGAGCACCATGCAAGCCACGCGACGAACCATTGACACGGTGGACAAGGTGGCCGACAAGGGCCGCCTAGTCTCGGGCTACCTGGAGCGGTACGAGAAGGGCCACATGTTCTCGTCGCGCTGGCGCCAGTACTTTTACGTGCTGGACCACGCCACGCTCACGTGCTACAAGTCCAAGAGCGAGTACGAGGAGCGAGGCCCGCCCTTCGAGCGGCCCGTAAGCATCAGCGGCTACAGCGTCGTGCGGAGTCGCACGGACGACCTCAAGATCAAGGTGGTGCCGCCGGAGGCAGGGCGCACCATGCTGCGCTTCCGTGCGCCGGCCAGCGTGGGGCGCGAGACGTGGATGAAGCGCTTTGTCGAGGCCACGCAGTGCTCCAGTCGATGAGAGGCGTCGGTGTGGCGGGTGTAGCCAGCGGACGAGAACAAGTCGCGAGCCGAGGGGAGATACACTAAGCCAGCTTGCGTTTGCGTGCGTCGTGAACCTACATGTCATGCGCTGGAGGTGCTTACACTTCTAACTCGCGTCGTTTTTTCCTGGAAGCAGAACCAGCGGCTGGCCAAGTGAAGCGACGAAGACGTCGTCGCTGTCCGTCTCAGATGGAGTCTCCGTCGCCTCCAGCTTGTCGCTGTGGTCATCGTACCTCTCTGTGCAGGCAGAGAAGCGCGAGCGCACAGGGCCCTCGAAGAAGAAGTCGTGGGCGAGCGCTTGACGAGCCGAGAGTCGCTGACTTGGGTCGAAAGTCAGCAGTCGGGCCACCAAGTCCACAGCTGAAGGTGGTGCGTCCGGGAAGAGCTGAGGCAGCGAGACGGGGTCGTAGACCGGGAAGCTCACCTTGCCAAAGTCCGGGAGCGCCGTCACGCCGGGCCACTGCGTCTCGGGGTCGCCTAGCACCTGCACGACGCGGAAGAGCTGGTCCAGGTCGCTCTGGCCGGCGAACAGCGGCGAGCCGCGCAGTAGTTCGGCCGCCACGGCGCCCACGGCCCAGAGATCCACGGCCGAGTCGTACGTTCGGGCGCCAAAGAGCAGTTCCGGCGCGCGATACCAGCGCGTGGCCACCTGGTGCGAATAGGAGCGAGCGTGGCGGCCCACAAAGACCGTGGCCAGCCCAAAGTCGCTGAGCTTGAGCACGCCGTCGCTGCTGAGCAGCAGGTTCCCAGGCTTGAGGTCCTGCCATGGGAACGTCCACCAGAGTCCCACTTAGTCTACCGCAGTGCGAGCGATAATCACGAAGTTCTGACGCTGGAAGACCAAGATCAAGACGTACTCGGTGCAGGATGTTGTGGTCATGACAGCAGGCCACGCCTTGTAGCAACATCCGGAAGAGTCCACGGACGTCGGCGGCGTCGAACGGCTGGGCACGACGGCGAAGAACCTGGTGGACAAAGGGGGACCGCGTGAGATTACGAGCATTACGGGCATTTCGAGGACTGCAACTGGCCTGAAGACGGCTAGAAGGGGGAGAAAGGGAGAAACGCACGCTGAAAAGGTCCACGGGCATGTACTCGAGCACGAGAGCGATGTGGCTGCCGTCGGGCACCACGTCCACGAGCTCCAGGATCTGCAGCAGCCATCGCCGACGGTGGACGTTAGCGCCGGCATATACAGTTTAAGCGCCCCCGCTAGGGTCTCTCTTGTCGCACGTTCGGGTGGCGAAGCTGGCGCAGCGCCTCCATCTCCTGGAACTGCGCGGCCGGCACGGCGGCCAGACGCTCGTCGTCGCTCACGCGTAGCCGCTTGACGGCCACGAGACGCCCGGAGCGGCGGTCGGAGGCGCGGTGCACCTCGGCAAAGGCGCCATTGCCGATCTTGCCCTGCAGCTCGTAGCGAGTCGCCAGCATCTTCGCAAGCTGTGCTTTTCCGGGTTTAGGCGCGACTACTCCGCCTTCCGGCGACGCAAAACCCGTCCAATACAACCTTCCAAAGCGGGACAAGCCGGGTTAAGAAAAGCGATCTCCGTATTATCCGAGGTAGTCACTAGCGCACTGCGGCGGGAGATCGGGGGTAATGCAGAAGAATACAACGCATCAGCGTTCGGGCCGGCGGTGGACGCTGCTGGACGCCGGCGCTTGGGCTCGACGGCCCGCTCCGAGCCAGCAAGCCAGCAAGCGGCCTGCCTAGTGGTTGTTCTTCCAGACCAGGTACCGCGTGTCGCCCAGCTTGCGCGGGCTGAGCTTGTGCTTGGCGAAGAAGAGGATGGCCAGCACCATGCAGAGCGCGCCCACAATGATGTAGGCGATGCCCAGGAACGGGTTGCGGCCGCCGAACCAGGACGTCGTGGAGATCACCAGCGACTTCTTGCCCTCGAACGTGCTCACCAGGAAGTCTGTACGATGCCCAGCACACAGACAAGCGCAGCACGAGTTCAGGTACAGGTTAGCAAGCAGACAACCCCCACGCCAAGGCGGAACGAGAACGTGGACGAGTTGCGACGAGACGTACTGCTCGAGACGAGGAACTGCAGCTTGGAGCCCTCGGACAGGTCTGTATCGATGCGGCCGTAGAGCTTGCGGAAGCTGGGCAGGCCGGCCGTGCGCATCCAGACGATAAAGTGCTCGTCCTGCACGCCGTAGGCGGGCGCGGCCGATGTCCAGGCCGTCTTGTTGGCCTCGGGCTCCTGGCCCACGTAGCTCGGGATGATGTAGCGGTAGTTGGCGTTCTCCCAGAGGAAGAGGTCCGTGTCTGCCAGGCTCTCGCGCGTGGCCTCGTCAATGTTCTTGAACTTGGTGTCAATGTCCGACTTCCACGCAATGTCCGTCTGGTTCACGAGGTTCACGAGCGTCTCGTCGCCGAACGTGTCGTTCTGGTAGTACGTCGTGCCGTCGGGCAGCTCGAGGCGGTTCACCCAGAAGATGTCGTTGAAGAGGCTGTTGGCGATCAGCCCGCACGGGTTCAGCGCGTACGTGACGCTCGTGTCATTGCTCAGCGGCGTGTCCGACGTCGAGTTGTACTTGACCACGCCCGTGGCTTCTTCCAGCGGGGAGCAGTCGCTCGTGCTGGCCGTCGCGTCGCCTCGGAGCTGCGCGTCACTGCGGGACGCCACGTAGCGGCGGTGGTTCTGGTAGAAGTTGTCCAGCTGGTAGTACACGTAAATGGGCGCCGCCATGTCTTTCTCAATGTCCAGCGTGATGAGGCAGCCGTGCGAGTCCACGTCAAAGGCGTTCGCGTCCTCGTCGTCGTTCAGGTAGCAGCCGTCGCCGAGCTGCGCAATGTTGCTCGACGTGACGTCTTCCATGCCCTCGCCGTCATACTGCACCGAGTACTCCACCACCTGCACGTTTCCAAGCCACAAACCCGCAGGCCACAAGCCACAGACCAGAGGCCGCAGGCCACAGGCCACAGACAGAGGAGGTTAGCATCACACAGCCGAGAAGACGGCGCGAACGCAGTCACAGAACATCGCGTACGTTCTCCGACTCGGTGTGCAGGATGATGCCGACGGGGATGAAGATGAGCCCCACGACGGCGAAAGTGCCGATGACCCAGTTGGGCGTCAGGATGGGCTGCCACGCCTTGAGCTTCTGCTGCTTGAACGGCGTGTCTGCGCTCCGAAACAGCAGCAGCAGCAAGCGCACAGTCACATACACGCACACAGTCCGCGCGTTAGTCCGTCCGTCTCTGTCGACGCTTCGCACGTGCGCACTACGCTGCAGCCGCCGCACCCTCGGGTTTCCTCGACTTCTCGTCCATGATGGCCACGTCGCTGCTGCCTCCCAGAGTGGCTGCGCCTTGCTTGGGGGCGTGGACGGCCGCTGTGCTTGGCCCGCTTTGCCTCTAGCTCTTGCTCCGCTTTGCTATTGCGGCCTAGTGGCGTCTATCCCGGGCGGGGGTTTCTCCTTCTTCCCAAGGGAGCCCCACGCCAGTGCACTGACTCCATTTGACGCCGCTGATTGGTGCATTTGAGGGCGAGGACGGCGGAAGAGCCGTTCCATTGGAGGAAAAGCCGGCGGCGTAATCGCTGAGACGCTCGCGAGCCCACGAGGATCAGGACGCCGGGCTGGATTCCGAGCCAAAACGTTGATGAAGCCATTCGGACGCTGCCATTGGTTCATCCGCGAGTTTTAATCTCTTCAGGGCCGTGTTTCATTGGACGGAAAAGAAACAGCGTCCACTTGCGCGGCTGGCCATTGGTAGAAAAGAGGCTGCTGTCGTCGCGCCGAGCAGCTCCGGGTCGCCGAGCTCGATCCAAAATGCACATGCCAATCATGACTGCTCTGCTGGCTGACTACGCCCACGCCGCCCGTAGGCGCTGCTGGGCCTTGCGCTACCGCTGCCAGTGGCTCAGTAGCGCCTGCGCGCGGGGGAGCTGCTCTCTTGACTCGTTACGGCGACCCAGTCGCGCTGCGTGACGACTTGCTCGCGGTCTATGGAGCTACCAGCACTCGTCCGTGGCCGCTCGGCGACGCCTGCAGCGCCGCAGGGCTCAATACGGACGCGAGCGCCGGTCCGAGCGGTCCCGGAAGTCGCGCTCGCCGCCGCCATACCTGTCGCCACCGCCGCCGTAGCGACTGGAGCCACCTCCACCGCCGTATCTGTCGCCACCGCCGCCGTATCTGTCTCCACCGCCGTAGCGACCTCCACGGCGCCCGCCTCCACGGCCTCCGCCGCCAAATCCACGGCCGCCCCCGCCCTGCCAGCCGCCCACAGGCGGCTCGGGCTTGCCCGCCAGCTCCACCTTGATGGTCTTCCCGCGGATATCTTGGCCTGAACCGTCAAACACGGACGTCGGAAGGGCCATTGCAGCCACGTGAGACCAGCGCACACACACACAAGCACACTGCAAGACCCCAGCCAACGCAATCGCACAAGTCGGCGCCAGGCGCGCAGCATGCAGTGCGTACCGTCGAAGAAGGAAGGCGCGGTACGCGCCGCGTTCGAGTCCTCGTAAGTGAGCACGGCGTCGCCCTTGGCCTGGCCGCTCGCGTCCGTGTAGATCTTGATCTTGAAGGGCCACTGGTCCTTGTAGCCTCGCTTCTGCTTCTCGCGCGCCACGACGCCCAGCGCGCCGAACATCTCCTGCAGCTCGGCGCTCGTCACGTCCGCAGGCAGGTTGGAGATGTAGATGCGCGCCCACGTCGGGTCGTTCTGCGCCTCCTTCATTGGGTCCCACGACCCGGACGCCTTGGGCTGCGCCTCCTCCGCCTGCTGCTCCGGGTCCTCGCCCCCGCCGTAGTGCGAATCTCTGTCGCGCTCGCGCTCACGCTCTCGGCCGCGCGGGCCCTCGCGGCCGCCGCCGTGCTCCGGCCGCCGCGGCGCGTCTCTGTCGGAGCGACTGCGGTCGCCGTCTCTGTCGCGGCCGCCGCGCTCTCTCGAGCGGTCTCTCGGCCGCTCACGCTCGCGCTCACGGTCCTGGTCCCGGTCGCGGCCACCGCGCCCCCGACTGCGGCTGCGCTCGCGCTCGCGTTCGTCCTGCGTGCTCATATCCGCCTGCTTGCTCTGCTTGGTGCTGGCTGGCTCACACTTTCGCTGCCTGCCCCACGGCGGGTGGAGAGCGGTGTGGACCACTTGATAGGCAAAGGTACCAGCTGCACGGTACACAGCCGGCTTGCGACAGGCGAGACTGCATTCGTTGATTGGCGGAAAAGCAGGTTGAGGGACGGCGATTGGTGTGAAAAGCAGGCAATCAGACCGTGTTCGTGCGAAAGAGCCCAGTTGATGACAGTCGCTCGCGGCCAAGAGCCAATGCGGGCCAGTTAATGGCGGACATCAAGACATGCCAGATCACAGGTCATATGCCAGAAAGAAGGGTAAGCCATTGAATGCAGGTGACCATCTCAGCAAAACGAGTGCTCTCACTTCTTCGTCTAATCAACCCGCCACATTCCCATCCAATCACTGAGGTTACGCTAGCAATGCCGTGTTTCAATTGGAGCAACTCCACCTTCCTCCCGCCTCCCATTGGTTCATGTCTGACGATCCCCTTCCCCGCGATCCTGCTGCTGTCTTCGCAGTCTGGGCGGCCAACTCAGCTTTTCCCACTCAAAAGCGCCGACGAGAAGCGCCGCAAGTCGTCGCCGTCGCGCTCGCCTCCCGCCTCTCTCGCTGCTCTCGGCAGGCGGGACGCTGGCTCCCGGCGCGGATCGATCCGCGGACGTGCACACGTGAGCGGCACGAGTCATGGGGCTGCTGGGCGCCTTCGCCGTGGCGCTCGAGGCCGCGGTGCTGGGCTGGTACGCGCTGGTGCCACTGGCCAACGGCGCGGCCTCGCTGCTGCGCGAGGACCTGCGCCAGCCGCTGCGCTTCCGCCAGTCGCTCGCGGCGCTGGCGCTGCTAGCGCTTCTGCGTCTGGCGCTGGTGGCGCACATCCGCCACCGTAACAAGCGCGCGCCGGCCACGCGCTGCTTCGTGTTCGTCGTATCCCTCGTGGTGGCCGCGCTGGGCGCTCTGGGCTCGCTGCAGCCGCTGCTCTTCTTCGAGGGTCGCCGCAGCTTCACGCGCTGGCGACGGATGCAGAGCGGCGCTGTCTACGTGGGCGGGCTCTGGGCGCTCTGGCTGGCCTCCACGCTGCTACAACTGGGCTACATCCTGCAGCTCAACCGGAGCCGCGGCCGCCTGGCGGACGACAAGCTCATGCGCGAGGTCATTGGCGAGCAGCAGGTGGACGAGGAGGACGCCAAGCGCGCGCGCTGGCGCTCCAAGTGGGCGCAGCTGGGCCAGCAGCTCGCCGGCCGCCGCAAGCGCCGCGACCCCACCTTTGAGGCCATCGTGCGGCTCTACGCGCACCAGGAGGGCGCCGTCCAGCGGCTGCATCTGGCCTACGACCGCACGCCGGCCGAGTTCGAGTTCTACCTGCCACAGCTCTGCAGCTTCCTGCTCCTGGGCGGCTTCCCGCGCTCGCCGCAGCTCTCCCGCATGCTGCTGGACAAGTGCAGCACGTACGTTGGCTCAATAGTGCGGAGGGCTTTGGACCGTCGAGTGTCCGATTCCGACTGTCGACTGTCGGATTGGACCGTTGACTGTCCCATTTGGACGTCGAGTGTGGAGGTTGTGTGTTGGAAAGATGGCGCCACTGACCGCTGCTGTCTGTATGCTGTAGGTCGCACGTCTTCGCGCACAAGATGCTATGGTATCTTCAGTCCTACTGCCTCTGGAACCCGGCCTTCGCGACGCAGGAGGACACGCGGCGCGTGCAGATGCTGCTCGAGGACGTCTCGGAGCGCGGCACCGCTCCCATGCTCACAGTGAACTGCCCGCCCAGTCCCGCGGCCTCGGAGCACGCCGAGCCCAGCGCCACGAACCCGGAGGCTCGCACGGCGCGGGTCTCGGCCGCCATTTCGGCGGTCAACAGTGCGCAGGAGCTTGAGTCGCTGCTGCCGAGCACCAGCGCCAAGGACGAGCACTACTCCACCTTCCCGGACCACTCGGCCAAGGAGGACCTGGAGCGTGGACTGGCTGGGGCCGCTGTCGGGGTCGCTCCGGTGCATGGCGTCGAGCCTTTCGAGCTCGAGACCATCTTTCTGGGCGCTCTGGCCAACGTGTCGTCCAATCTACGCGCAGTGGCCTACGACCGTCGCAACGAGATGGTGCGTGGCTGACTGCACAGTATGGTGGAGCTGCTGCGTGGCTGTTTTTGTGCTGGGAAGACTCACTTCTCGCGTGCTCTGTGGCTCGCTTCGTGCTGAGGCAGCTCCGCAAGTGGCTGGGGGACTTGGTGGCGCAGTATCTGCCGAGCAACTCGCTCTACCTCCCCGTGAGCAACTCGTACCACCGCCTTAAACACATCCACGTGGGGGAGAGCTTCACCTTCTCCACCCGCGAGCGCGTGCCGTATCTGCTGTGCGCCGAAGTGGTGGACTACCCGTCGCCGCAGGAGGTGCAGGCGCAGACCAAGCGACGACGCAGCAGTGTCTTCAACGGTCGGCGCTTCACGCTGGGACTCTGGGACACCACGTCAGCGCCGGACCTCGCGAACGCCCCCGCGGCGTCGGAGCGCACGCCGCTGGTCTCGCCGGACGCCGCCACGCTAGGCTTCTGGAGCGAGTCGCGCACGCCCAGCAGTCCGCGACTCCGCTCCTTCTCGCACCACTTCTCCAGCTCCATCGCCCAGCCCACCGGTGAATTGCTGCACGGGTTGTTAGACACGTTGGTGGGGAAGACGGCGGGCGGGAAGACGGACTCAAAGGACGAAGCTCTTCTTGCTGGAGGCGAGTTCCAAGGCGGCCCAGGACGCCAGGAGGACGAGGAGAGACCGTCGCACTGGTTGAACCTGCCGGCGCGCAGCCAGAGCCAGCCGTTCCTCAAGAGTCCGGAGCTCACGAGGGCCAGTCGCAGCGTGGATTCGTCGGTGGAGGCGCTGCGCACGACGCTCTCGGCGGTGCCGCAGTCGCAGCCTCGGGAGCAAGCGAACTTCCCCGCCGCAGAGGTGGAGGAGGTGGACACTGCTAGCGGCGCATGGTCGCCCAAGTCGGACACGGCGCTATCCGAGTGCTCGGCCGGCTCGCCGCACCGGATCGCGCGCTTCGACAGCACGGACCAGTTCCTGCAGGACCTCTCGGAGCGCGACTCGAAGCTGGAAGAGGACGACGAGAGCCACAGCAGCGCGCGGTCGTCGGAAGGCCGGCGCCTGGCCGCGGGGGAGCCGCCCTGTGTGATCTTCAAGGAGCGCTGGGCCGAGAAGGAGCGTCGGCTCCAGGCCACGTCGCCGTGCGGCCACCTCCCGGGCTGGCGCTTGCTCCCCGTGATCGTCAAGAGCGACGACGACCTACGGCAGGAGCAGCTGGCGTCGCAGCTCATCCGGCAGTTCGCCAAGGTCTTCGAGGAGTTCAAGGTGCCCGTCTTCGTGCGGCCGTACGACGTGATCGCCATCTCGGCCACATCGGGCCTCGTGGAGGCCATTGCCGACACCATTTCGCTCGACTCGCTCAAGCGCAACGACCGCGAGTACACGACGCTGCTCGACTTTTTCACGCGGCACTTTGGCGACCCGAGCACGGCCGAGTTCCGGCAGGCGCGCGCCAACTTTGTGAGTAGCATGGCCGCCTACTCGATCGTGAGCTACCTGCTGCAGATCAAGGACCGCCACAACGGCAATCTCCTGGTGGACGCTGAGGGCCACCTCATCCACATTGACTTTGGCTTCATCCTGGCCAACAACCCGGGCAACATGGCCTTCGAGCAGGCGCCGTTCAAGCTCACGGCCGAGTTCGTGGAGCTCATGGGCGGGCCCCGCTCGGCGCACTTCCGGCGCTTCCGCTCGCTCTGCGTGCGCGCCTTCCTCGTGGCGCGCAAGTACCGCCACCGCTTCGTGCTGCTCGTGGAGATGATGCTGCACGGGAACGAGCACCTGCCGTGCTTTGCGGGGGACCCCAAGGGCACGGTGGCGCGCCTGGCGGCCCGCTTCCAGCCCGACCTGGACATCAACTCGTGCGAGGACTTTGTGCACGAGCTCATTGACGCGTCGCTGGACAACTGGCGCACGCGCTGGTACGACAAGTACCAGCGCTGGATCGTCGGCGTCTTCTAGTCGCCAACACGAGACCCTGCAAGCCCAGACAAGCCCAGCAGCACCCACAGCGACGACGTACAAGCCAGCAAAGCAGCAGGCGACACGAGGAAGCTAGTAGCGAGGAGGAGGAATCTATAAAGCACGCCCCGTGAGACCCAACGGCCGCGTCTCTTGCTGTCCGCCAGCCTCCGGCCGCGTCCCGAGTGCTGGAGGACGCTCGCGTGCAGGCCATGGAGGACGTCGACGCCACTGGCCGCCGACTCCCGCGACGAGAGCGACGAGAGCGACGACGACAGGTGCAGCTCGCGCGTCGGAAGCTGCAGCCAGGATGGAGACAGCCGCTGCGACGCGCGTCACGGAGGCAGCAGCTGGCCGCGTGCATGATCCAGCGCGCGTATCGCTCGCATCTGCTGCGCCAAGCCTTCCAGCGCACGCGCCGCGACATTCGCTTCACGTTTGCGAGTCTCCAGGCCTTCCGCCGAGCTCGCAGTCGCCGTCGCTGGCGAGACGTGGACCTGCGGCGCCTCTCACGCGAGGAGCTCCGGCTGCTGGCGCTGGCGCTGGGGCTGCCGTCGACGGGCAAGAAGGTGCTGCTCATGTGTCGACTGCAGCGCTGGGTGGACCAGCACGTCTTGGCCGGAGACGCCGCCGCCCAAGCCGCCGCGCGGGCGCTCGAGGCCCGACGCAGGGCGCAAGGCTGCGTCTACTTTTGCGCGGCGAGGCCCGACGCGGCGGTGGTGGACGTCCAGCCGCTGCGTGGCCAGCACCTCACCAGTGTCGCCGCTGTACGTCTCGCTCTCGCTCTGTGTGTGTGTGTGTGTCTCTCTCTCTCTCTCTCTGCGGTCCTCTGCGTCGTCCTAACAGCGTGGCAACGCTCGCACTCTCTCGCTTTGCCTGGACGATGGAGCAGGGCGCCGACTCGGACGCGGTCTACGCTCTGGACGCGGCTCGAGGCGCCGTGTGGCTCTGTCGCACGGGCGGCTTGGCGTCCCAGGTCGGGCTCTGCAGCGTCGTGCCCCGGCGAGACGACTTGGAGCCCTCGCCACGGGAGTCGCACTGGCTGGCCACGCCCGTGTTCCTGCACACGCTGCGCGCCGAGCACGTGGAGCACGTGGCGGTGGCTCGAGCCCACGCGCTGGCGGTGGCTCGCGCGGGAGAGCTCTTTTCGTGGGGTGACAACGCGCACGGCGCGCTGGGCGTGAGCGTCGAGAGCGCCGCGCACGTGGCTCGCAACCGCGCCGTGGTCGTGGGCGCGCTGGCCAACTACCAGGCCGTGGCGGCGGCCGCGGGAGGGCTGCACAGTGCGGCGGTGTGTGACCACGTGGCTGGCCACCACGGCGTCGTCTTCTGCTGGGGCAGCAACTCGCACGGCCAGCTCGGTCTGTCGCCTTCACGCGGCAGCCCCAGCACCAGCACGGGCTCGAGCTTCCCTCGGGCCGCGGTGCTGCATCAGGTGGCGGCTCTGCGGGCCGTGCGGGTCCGACAAGTGGCCTGTGGCGCGCTGCATACGCTGGCGCTGGCGTCGGACGGCCGCGTCTTCTCCTGGGGCTGCTCGGACGGCGGCCGACTGGGCCACGGGCGTCCCACCGCCTCCAAGCGCACAACAGGCGACGTGGGCGGGCCCGCACGCGTGCGTGGCGCCCTGGAAGGCCTCGTGGTGCTGGCGATCGCCTGTGGCGCCTGGCACAACGCCTGCATCGCCGCGGACGCCGGCCACGAAGGTGCTGGCCGCGTCTTGACGTGGGGCACGGGGATCTACGGCCAGCTCGGCTTGGGGCTCACCCAAGTGGCCTTGGAGCCGCAGCCTCTGCGTCTCCCGCCGTGCGAGCTGGAGACGGAGACGCTGGCCACGCGACTGGCCTGCGGAGCTCACCACACGGCCGCTCTGACGCGCGACAACCGCGTCTTCACGTGGGGAAGCACTCGCGCTTTCCACGGCACGCCCACGGAGCTTCGGCTGCCTGGAGGCGCGCGCTTGGGCCGCGTGGCATCGCTGGCTTGTGGTCGCAGCTTCACGGTCTTGAACACGCTCTCGCGGGACGCCCAGAGCTTCGAGCAGCCGCAGGTCTCGCGTCTCTGGCGGGACAAGCCCGTGGTGGTCCCACGACTGGAGCTGCGCAGCCTCCCGGCCGTCCCATTGAGCTCGTCGCACCCGCTGCTGGCTGCTGGGCCCGTACGGCTCGAGCCTGACGCGGATCGACGCGCTCGCGAGGCGGAGGAACTCCGCGAGGCCCAGCGACTGGAAGACGTGGACGTGGCGAGCCTCGTGCACCCGCTCTGCCGTCTCTGCTGGCGCTGCGAAGGCTTCCAGCCGTCTCCTCTGCGGCTCTGGAGCTGTCGCCGATGTACGCACGAGCGCCAATTGCACGGCCCGCGACGGCCAGGAGTGGCCATGGGCGAGTACGAGGCCGTGCGCAAGCTGCAGAGTCTCGTGCGCGCTCGCCGGGCGCGTCGCGTGCTCCAACGCGCGCGCGAGCAGCGCTACCAGCGCGTCTTCAGTCTCTCGCACGGCGACTTTTTCTACTACAACCTCTGGCGCGGCGGCAAGAGCTGGACGCGGCCTGTGGAGCTCAGCGAAGACTTTGAGGTGCCGATCCGCGACCCGGACGCGTCTCCGCGCGTCTGGCCGCCGCTCACGCCGCAGGAGGCGGCCACGAAGCTGCAGGCCGCGTGGCGAGGCGCTCGAGCGCGTCGAGCGGCCAAGTCGCGGCTGCAGCAGCGCTACGAGAAGCACTTTGACCTGGACAAGGGCCGCGTGTACCACCTCCGCAGACCCGTGGGGACCTGGAAGCTCTCGCGGCGCCAGGAGAAGGAGGCCGTGAAGCTCTGGGAGCCACCGGCGCTGCTGCGGCGGCTGTACGACCTGGGCGAACCCGTGGAGATCCAGCGACTGGCGCGGTTTGCGGCCATGACGCGCGACGAGGCCGCGCGGGTCGTACAGCAGGCCTATCGGTGTCACCGCGGCCGCGAGTTCCTGCGTCGCCTGCTGCGCTCGCGGCTCAAGAAGCTCTGGGACGCGGCGTCGGGGCGCTACTACTACTACAACGTGGTCACCAAGGAGTCTTCATGGATCAAACCTCGTCTACTTTGCGAGGAAGACGAAGACGACGCTGAAGACGAAGTTGGAGGGCACTCCGAGGCCAGGAAGCGCGTGATGCAGCGGAGACGCGCGCTTCCTCCACGACGGGAGAAGTTTGCGAGCGAGGAGGCCGCGGCCCGCACCATCCAGGCGCTGTACCGGCGGTTCGCGAGTCGCTCGCTGCTGCTGGAGCTGCTTCGGCGCCGCTACCGCAAGCTGCTGGACCCCAACTCGGGCTGCGCGTACTACTACGACCGCGTGAATGGCACAGCCAGTTGGCTCAAACCGGCGGTGCTAGGGGAGTACGACCTGGAGCTCTTCGACGACAGCGCGAGTGGTACTGCGTCGGCCGCCACGAGACGCCAGAGCACGCTCATCGCGCCCATGGCTCGAGCTGCGATGCGAGTGCCACGCGTGAGCGAGCGCGCGAGGCTCAAGCGTCTTAAGCGGCGGCTGCAGCGACTACGCAACCTGACGCGCGACGAAGCAGCCGCGCGACTGCAGCGCGTGTGGCGCGCGCGGCGCGCGCAGGACCAACTGCGCTCGCTGCTCTTGGACGCCTACGAGAAGATCTACGACCCCGTGACGGAGCACTTTTACTACTACAACCGCAAGACGGGCGTGGCCAGGTGGGAGAAGCCGACGCTGTTGGTGACGGCCGAGCAGGACATTCGCGAGCGACGCGCCGTGCGGCGAAGGCGCTCGCACGCGGTCACGGCGGATGCAGAGGCTCGCGAGGTGCTGGCGGCCTTCGTCGTGTGCGGCTTAGCACGGCTGGAGCTGCTGCGACGGCTGCACGCGCGCATCGTCAAGGTCTTCGACCCGCACACGCAGCAGTACTACTACTTTGACAAGCTCACGGGCCAGTCGTCCTGGAAGAAGCCCGTGACGCTCAGAGCGCACGACTTGTCGCCGGTGTAGACGGACCCCGTGCAGCCCGAAGGGACTGGATCGAGCGTCCGTGTGGGCGCGAAAGCCTTTGACGCAGCTAGCAGCAGAGCTGAGACTGGCAAATGGAACGCGATTTATCAATCAGACAAGAGCTTGCTAAAGAATTATTACAGAGTTTACCAAGAAAGTCACCGTTTTCAAGTGTATATAGAGGCCATGAAGTCCGATCAAGAGCATGCCATTTGCATTCGCATGCGAGTCCAAGGCTCCACCCTCTCCAGAATCGCCAGAGATCTATACATTTCCACTCGCACAGCGCAGCGATGGTTGCCTCCGGTCTATATGCGCGTACCTCGTCCTTTGGACTGATCGCACCTGCGGAAACTCGCTCCGAATCAAGTGATTTGGCAAGGTAATTTTTCGCGAGCGGGATGGGGAGATGGAGACTAGGAGGTGTCACGCCGGCTCAGGTGTGAGAACTACGCGTGAGAGGCCTGCTACTGGATCCAAGACGTGAACGCCGCCATCAACATCCTGGACCTGCTCAAGCGCTTGCTCGAAGGAAGACCGCACCCGGAGCCGTTCTACCGTGCGAAAAAGCCCAAGATTACAAACAAGACCTCGAACGAGATCGTGGGCGAGTCCTCGAGTGAGTCTGCCGACGAGATGTGAAGACATCGCAAACAAAAACAAAAAAAAAATGATCGTGGAGACGAGAACCTCTCCACCCAGGTACCGGAGTGGGACAAAACTGACATTTCGCCCCTTGTTCATAGCCCATAGTCCTGAATTTTACAGGGTAGCATGTTTTGGAAAGGTATTACTGAAAACTGTAGTGGATACGATCCTCTATCCCAGCCTTCGCGTAGACCTAGCTAGGTACCGCCCAGATCATGTATATATAGCTATCCCGTTTCGTTTGTGGGCAAGACGTTTGTCATCCAAGCCTGTGTCGCGTCACTTTCGTGGCGTCGAACTCCGCGACCGGCGAACTCTACGCACGGCGCGTCATCAGATAGAGGGAGAGGGGTCAGTGGTCTCGCGAGACGAAGGTTGATCTGTAGTTCTGTGTCCCACCAGGGGACCCCAGACTCACCTGAGGACATCATTGTTGTCTGTGCAGTCTTCAGGGCGCTGAGGTAATGCTCTCCTCTGCATGTCTATAGGAGACCGAGCGGGTCAGCCGCCACGCCTCTGTGCTAGCAACTCAGTTACGAAAATCACCTCTAAAGCACACGTAAAGTCTTTTCATTGCTTTGATTTGGCTTCTGATCCGCGTCCACACGTACAAGACCTGCGAGAACGCACCTGAAGTACTCGGTCCCTCGCTGTGGAGGTGACGTGACACCTGCGTGCGCCTTGCCTTGCCACGACATCCTGCAGGACCTATAGCAACGCAAGAGGAAGCGACAAGCAGAATGACTACAGCTTGAGGTGCCATACGGATAGTGAAAAACGAGTGCGAGATGCTGCATTATTGTGTAGATGAAATAGCTATGAATGTTCGTTCGGTCGTAATTTGTGAATGTTCCGGTGGGCACCCTTCTACCAAGTTCATGTGGCAGTGTCCAGGCAGGAGTTTAGCCTGACTTCAGTCTTAGCCCAGCTGCAACCACGTTGCCCCCGCCAGGAGAATGGCCGCCGCGATGCCACTAAGACCTCGAAACGCCGACGCGTCGTTCGGAGTTGTGGTCGAGGTTGTTGTGGTCGTGGTCGTGGTCGTGTTTGTACAAGACTTTGTCGCTGACGTTGAGGCTGGCAACTCCACTTTTTGGTTGCGCTCCGAGTACGTACGGTTGTACTGGTCCGTGCACGGAATGAAGTACAGGAACTGCAGCTCATTCAAGTTCCATTGCATATCGCCGTACAAGTCGACGTCTCCATCTTCGAGTGGTTTCGCACCAATGCATCCGTTCGTCTCGTGTTTGCCGACGAAGCAGCCCATTTCAGGTAAGTACGCTTTTGAGACGAGCAGCGGCGGATTCTGATCGTCCATGTAGTAAGCCAGGTTTCGCGCGCAGTTTGCAGTGGTATAGGCCACTGCGTCCCAATCGTAGGCAATTGCAGTCATGTTAAGGCACGTGCAGCCAGCTGGTGCATTGTATTCCAGCGTGATTGCGGTCGAGTCTGTCGTAGCACTGGACGTGGTTGAGTCGTCATCGCAATCGGTTGTTGTTGACGTCGTCGTCGTCGTCGTCGTTACTGGACACGTATCTTCGTTTACGCATCCTGATCCGCACTGCTCGTTAAGCGCCGGGATAACTTTGCTTTCGATAAGGTCAAGCGCATTTTCTGCTTTGCTGAGCTTGTCGCCCAGCTTCGCGAACTTCCCCGCGGTTTTCAAGCCACCGGCCGCAGTCAAGGCAGTAGAAACGCATGCGTGCGCCGTATGAATCTCCTGACACTTGGGCACCGTCCCCTCAAACATCTTGAAGCAGTCTCTGAAATTGTCGAACACTTCGTTGACCTCAGCAACACCAAGATCGATCACGAAGTCCACTTCATCGGGGGTCAATACTTTCAGTGCCGACCCGAAGGAGGTGATAATATCATCGAGTTTGATCGGGCAAACCGCGTCGAAAGCGCACTTGGCCACAGTGAAAGGATTAAGGCAGATGGATTCACCATCGCCACACTCGAAGGTACCGAAGAAGCACTTCGCCGTAACTGGGCACGACTGCGACGACCACACTAGCAGCACCATGATGGTACTTGTAGGAGATATGACGCGCATGTTTTCGTTGTTGAACTAGCTTGGGCACACTGGGACTTCGTTGGCTTGAGGTGTTGAATTGGTATGTTCTGAACTTGTTTGGTCGGTAGGCGGAGCTTTGCTGAGAGGTTGGGTGCTTGCTTTGCGGGGCGGAGAGTGTGATGAAAAATGCGTGCCGAAAGAACAAGGCTCCCAGCGTGATGCCTGTCCGTCGCAGGTACCTCTCTCCTTTCTATGACTAGAATAACCTTCCCATCACCTCACTACCAGATTCGCACGACAGACAAGATCGCACGACAGACAAGATCGCATTCTGCATGCCTGAACAGCAATACAGCATCAGTGCAGAATCCCAGAGTAGATTGGCTTTATTTAGAGCTACCTACGCGCAGAGCAGTGCCAGTTGGAGCTGTCGTCGTGCTTTCAGCACGTCCTCGCTGCGTCGACCCCTTTCATAATTCTCAGTATTTCATTTCCCTGCAAGTCCAGATTCCACTTGCACAGTATGTTAAGCCTCGTAACGCCTCGCGCTCCACCCCCTTGAGGTCTATTGTTGTCCCCACGGGAGGTTTCTCTTCCACTGTCCACAAGTGAGCACGGGATCCTGCGAGTCGTGTGTGGAGTCTTGGCTTGCTGTTGCCCAGCCAGCGATCGCATTGCTGCGGATAACGGCGATAGCGATTGGTTAGGCGGAAACGGGCGACGACACGGGCAACACATCTCAGCGCTGATCTCCATTGCGTGGAGTGAGGACAGAGCGAGCAGCCGATTGCGCCGTCCTTAATTCGCACGTCGCAGTGTGGGTTGGACGTTGTGAAGCCATACATGTTCGGGCTTGCCATGGTATATGGCGGCCAGAAGCGTCGGCACTCGAGGTCGACGGTATGTACCACCGATTTGGGCTGTAGGAGCTCCGCAAGATCTTCCTGATCTTCATCCAGCCTTCGAACGGTCTCCCTCTTAGCCTCCAGTAGTCAGCAGACACGGACAACCCAGGGTCGAACAAGCTTGGGACGTTGTAAATCTGTCCAAACCACATTCATAGACGTCGCTGTGGAAAAGGACAGGAGCATATAGACCAGCAATGGCTACGGCACTGGCTGGCATGAGTAGTGTAGCAGCGGCCCACTCGGCAGTCGCACGAAGGTGCCGACGCCCAGCTTCTTGCCGCAGGACTGGCAGATCTGCGAGGACCAGACCGTGACGGAGCCCTTGCGCTTGGACGAGAGCAGCTCGCGCACCTTGAAATTCTCCATCTTGGCCAGCTGCTTCTTCACCTGGCCATTGCGAAAGCGCTCCACGCGGCGCTCCAGTACGCCACGGAAAAAGGTGGCCAGCGACGCGGCGGGGACGTCCGGTGGGAGCAGATCCAGCGCCGTGGGGACGTCAATCCGCTCCGCGTACTTGTTAAGCACGTTGATAGCCGCATTCACAGCTTCCTTGGAGGCCCTGGCGATGGTCGAGCCGCCCCGCAGAGGTGGCGACGCGCCGGGCCCCTCCGTTCGCATCGAAGGCCGTAGATACAGCCGCAACAACGTCGAGTAAATGAACGAGTCGGCCATCTTGGACTCGTAGCAGCGGTTGCAGTAGGCTTCCGCCAGCGCCGCGTCCTGGAGCTCCAGCGCGTACAGCTGCAGCACTTCTCGGTGACGTCCGAGCTTTGAGAGCAGCGCCGCGCGCTCGTCCACCATCTCCAGCGGTGTGCGGTTCAGCATGCGCTCTGGGTGGTACATGGCGCCGTGGAACTCCAGGAACTGCAGGAGTTTGCGCCGCAGCAAGCCCGTCATGCCACGCTGCGACCCCACGCGATTCGTGAGCTTCTGATGCTGCAGCGTCTCGCCTTGGATCGCATCCAGCAGCAGCGACACGGCCTCGTCATGTAGACGTGGAGTGAGCGAGCGAGAGCCGTCAAAAATGCTCTGTGTGAGGTACTCGATGGCCAGCATCTGGCTGCTGGTCAGTGGCAGCGTCGTCTCCTCTGGGGCTTCAGCGATCTCGTCAGCCCCCTCCGGGTCGACTGTCCCTGCGTTGGCAGTAGCAGCCACAGCACACGTCTTGAGGTGTTGCAGTACGGCGGCCGGGTCCACGTCCTCCTTGTGGCTTGGCACCTCACGCTGCGTGAAGATGGAGAGCCCCAGCGTCGGGTTCACAGACAGCACTCGCCGTGAAAACTCAAAGACCAGCTCTGAGTGCTTCTGGCCGAGCACGCGAAGGTACTGCGTGATCAACACCATGTACTCGTGCGACGTCCGCAGCTCGCCGGCCACGTCCCTGCTCGGCGGCGGCTGCAGCTTGTCGTCCGTCTTGGTCTGCCCGGCCAACGCCACAGCGGCCGCGGCGTTGCGCTCCAGATCCTCCAGCAGCTCCAGCGCCTTGCGATGCAGCTTGCGTGCCGAGTAAAAGGCCAGTAGCGCCTGGAACCGGCCGTGCGCGCGCAGGAAAATCTCGGCCTCGCCGATCTCGCACCAGTTCTGGCCCGTCACCACGCCCAGCAGCGCGCGCTTGGCCCGACGGCCGTACTGCGGCTTCTCCGCCACCACCACGAGGCACTTGACCAGCATCGTGTCGATGAGTTCCAGCTCGCGCTCTTCTCTGGGGCGCAGCACATGACGTCCGCGACGATCCGCGCCGCTCTGCTCGCCGTCGTAGCCCAAGAAGGCCGCGCGCTTTCGACGTAGATACCCAATGAGAGCCAGCAAAGCCTCCACCAGCTCGAGTCCCTCCAGCGCCACTGTGCTCTCGCTGGCATCGCTCTTGTCTCGACGTAACGCGCTGGCCTTGCGAGGCAGCAAGTCGCGCGGGAAGAGCAGCAGCACGTCCATGACGTCCACGCGACTCTCCACGAGCAAGTCCATGGCCTCGCGTCGCCGGTGGCTCGACGTCCGGAAGAGCATTAAGCCGTAGTCTGCAAAGAGTTTGCGCTGCTCGACGTCACTGAGCGGCGACTCGTCCGGACAGAGCTGACAGAGCGCGACGGCGTCCTCGAGTCGACCTTGGGCCAAGCACTGGGCCAGTTGCTGCTCAATGGGGAGCATCTGGTGCAGCTTGACGTCGAAGGGCGGCGCCACTGTAAAGAGGCAGGCTGGCTGGTCGTTCGGCTCCAACACCGGGCGCGCCCGGTTCGTCTGCGCTGTCGAGTGGGCCGAGGCCACATCAATGGCGGCGCAAGCGTCGTAGAGGCTTTTGACTGGCAGCGTCTGCACGAGACTCAAGGACCCAAAGTTGTGCACCGACACGCGGTCCGACTGGTCCAGCAGCAGGAACGGGTGGTGGTAAACGGCTCGGCACGGCGCCGTGTTGTACGAGAGCACGCGGCCCACCGCAACGTGCACTCGGTCGCCCGAGAGGCCCGCCACCTCGCGCTTGGCTGCTGCCAGAGGACTCATAACCTCGCGAAAGGCGCCCATGGCGTCGTCCTCCTCGTCGTCTGTGTCTGCCGGGTTGGATGGCGTTGTGGCCACCAGCGTGAGCATCACGGCGTGTTGTTTGCCACAGAGCAGCAGGTCGTGGATCTGGTGGCGTCGGCGCTGCGGGTCGCGACTTGGCAGCGCGATGGCGTCGCAGACACCCGTGGCGTTGTCCCCCAGCGCCTCCGCGACGCGCGCGGCGGCCGCAGGGTCCACGTCGAGGAGTCTGCCGCTGTCCAGATGGAGCACAACCCACGTCTTCTTGCACTGGATGAAGATGTGGCTCTCACTGAGCACCACGAGCTGCTGCACGGGCAGCTGGGAGGCGGACAGCAGGCCCAGCAGGTCGTGCTGCGCTCGCGGCTCCAGCACGCGGTTGACCGTCCAGTCCAAGACCTGGAGCGTCGCGTTCTTGAGCAGCACGCACAGCACATTGGCGCCCTCGTGGGCCGCGAACAGCACGGCCGTCTTGGTGTCTTCGCGCGAGACGAGGCCCGCGCTGCCCGAGCCGCTGCCCTCCAGCTGCGGGTTGGTCTGTAGCGGCAGCGTGTAGAGCTTGAGCCGCGCGTCGGCCAGCGTGGCGAAGACCCCCCAGGCGTCCAGGAAGCGCGCGCACTCGTGGTACAGCTTCTTGTACTCGGCGTGCCAGCGCAGGAAGCGCAGCTGCGTGCGGTCGCCCGTGGCCGGCACGTAGCTGCGCAGACTGCCGTCCGTGGCGCCCAGGAAGAAGAGCGGCGCGATGTCCCCCCAAGCCACGGCGCTGCTCAGCAGCCGCTCGCTCTGCGCAGGCCGCTTGGGCGGCTTCTCCACCTCCACATCCGCGCCCGCGGCGTAGGCGGCAGCAGCACTTGCAGTCGCCATGCTCGTACTTCCGCTTTGGATCGTTTGGATCCCAGATCGCACGAGACTAGCTTTCACTATGCTTCTCATGCGCGGGCTTCGGAGTCACTCTGAAGCAAGAGTGACCTCCATAAGAACATGGCACTATAGCGAGTCCAAACCTCCTGAACTTGATGCTTTGCGGTATGCGCTACACTGCGCGCCAAAAAAGCTGGAACACTAGAAATTCTGTGATAACTTTGTCAATATTTAGGTTTGAGAGACGCTGCTTGGATATGTAGGAGCTGAGCTCGCGTGCTATTGGCCACTGGTAAGTTTATTGCGAAATTCA
>JAADYJ010000330.1:0-25114 GCA_023338205.1 Halophytophthora polymorphica
AGGAAATTGTGCCCCCCCCCCCTCCGCACAACTCCTATTCATGCCCGTTCATCGGTGGATCGATTTACCGTTGAGCATTTACCCAGAAAGCGAGGGCCAACTTCCCGCACACTCACCAGCTTGCCTTTCCAGCGCTTGTACCCAAAAGAAGAAGAATGGCACCAGCGGAGGGAGACTTAAGCTTGGAGCAGCTTCGCCTCCCCACCACACGAAGTATCATCAAGTCGTGGCGCCACAGACTGCAGGACCGTTGGTTGAGGACTGCTATCCGAAGCGAGTCAAAACCACTGCCATCCAGTCTGCCAATCACACGGAAGACGAGCCCTATCTGGTGGCCCTAGAATCTCGATGCTTACTCCGAGGCGTGTGCCTATACTGAGCTTCAAGCAGTCATTCGGACTGCTGGGGCCACTCATGGTGGTAGTGGCCCTTATCTGCGTCACTTGGACCACATGACTGATTATACTCACACTTGCGCTCAGAGCATCCATCAACTTTCTCATGGACACGGCGGAGATCGATAATGATCGCTTCTGGCACATTTCCGACCTAACGTGGGGGGTTAAAAATGCTGAGCGTCCCAGGGATCGCGCTGGTGGGTCTGGGGTATATGTATGTGTTGAAGATGGTCTTGTTTCTTCACCCGTTACATTTATATATGGACTTGAAGATGATCTTGCATTCGGAGATAAAACGCGGCTTCGCTCTCGTATCTCCCCACAAGATCGATGGCAAGATGCAGACAAAATATACCACCCGTATTGGCAGTGAACGCAATCATTGGTTGAGGAGGTGTCCTCGATTAACACCAGTATTACCGTGCGTGAAGTTGTGGAGGTCGGGTCCACGGTCGCCAATCGCTAGGCTCGTACTCGCCTTCCTCTAATCTCCTTGTTTATATGTGTATCTGTATGTTGCTTTTACTCAAAACCTCTCGACGAATGTCGTCGACCTCGGGATGGAGAGCGTAGCGCTGCTCCACCTACTCCGTGGTGGCTTCCCACAACCCATGATTTGGTGGTTTGCCGCACTCATGTCACTAAACTCGGCCTCATTCGTGATTTCCACCTTAGAGTCCACCAATATCTCCGTGAATGCTGAGTGGTTTGACGCCATGTTCGACTTGATGGTGGCAGTGCTGCACCCGGCCTCCGTGCTTGTGTATTGCTACTCGCATCTCTGCTACAACGCACGCATTCCTCCTGCGTTCCAAAGGAAGAGGTCTGAATAGGCTGCATTGAGTAAGCTCGTGCATTTCATTCAAATCCACAACTTGCTACGAAGCAACTTGTCAAGCGCATTATCATCACTTGGGCACCGCTGGCGTATTCTTAGGATGCTGTGAAACGGACCATTTCGTTCGCAACAGAGAGAAAGAGATAACTATTTTCAGGAATCGACCCGCGAAAACCTCGTCCTTGGGCACTTCTTCAGTGGATAGATCGGTGGCCATTTGCATCACTGCTCCTCTCGTGCATTCGGCGCCCGCGTCTACGTGTCCCTTGTGGATGGCCTTCGTTGCACCGATGAGGAGAGTCCAAAGCGCGGCCTCTATGAGCCTGCGAGGACCAACGAATCTAGTTTCGGTACATCCCCACGCGTGGGACACAGGGTGGAGCTCTAGACACAGCCGCTCGTCAGCTCAAATCATTCCACTGGGACCACAGGCGTCCCAGACTTCCATGATCAGCAACAGTCAGGACAACGGTGGGCTGGCAAAGGCCACCCGACGGCATACGTGGGCGGCCGCCATCAACAACGCCTTGGCAATGACGTTCCGAGACGCCTTTGGCCTTCTCGGGCCGCCGATGGTACTTGTGGCGCTGGTGTGCATTGGATGGAGCTCGTGGCTCATCATTTTGAGCCTGGCACCCAACGAAGCGGTCAACTTCATCATGAACACAGGCGATTACGACAATGGCCGGTTCTGGCTCATCCCAGACGAGACATCTACCCTCCAGACAACCACAGTTGCCGCGTTCGTGCTGCTCAACTGCTTGTACCTGTATGTGTTGCTCAAGGTGCTAGTTTGGCGGACGACTACAGGCCCAGTTGAACGCTGCTTAACTCACATTTGGGAGTCTTCGAAGGAAATGCTACGTCGAGGTGACAGTGGTTCAGTACAGGAGGGGCCTCACACTGGAGACGACGCGCTGGGTGGGAAGTTCTACTCGTTCTGGAAGAACCTCACAGGTATCCGCGGGAAAAACCGCAAGTTCTGGGTAAGCTATTGCCTGCTCAAGGATGAGGAAGAACTTATCTAATCGCGTTGGTTTGTTTCTCGGTTGTGCTTGTGCAGAATTTGTGTCTCAAAGTGCTGGATTTGGTTATGTTGTCCATCATGTTGAAGGGACTGCTCGAGGCGGGATCCCCGAAAGAGTTGACGTACGGGTTTGTTCTATTCGTTGCACTCAACTCGGCCTCGTGCGCTGCTGAAATCCTTGGCCGTCACCACTCGGCGCTCGTGGAGATCATCATCGACTCGCTCTTTGACTTGGTCGCAGCGGTTGTCTTTCCTGTTCTCGTGCTCGCCTACTGCTACAACGCATTCGAGTACGATCGCGCCGTGTTTCTCGTCAGCATGGAGCTCCTGCCGCCTGGAAGCTTCGAGCGCCGTGCGCGCATGTACGCTGACCCAACACAAGTCACGCTGGTTCGAGCGGCCTTCGACTCGCTGCGCATCCGCACAAAGCTCGACTTCTTCCTGCGCATCGGCATGAACCTGTCCTTCTGCTACCGCTTCAAGCGCATCGTCGACGTCCTCATTGAGCTTCGAGCACAACAGTTGAAACGAATTCGCGAGGAGCGGAGACCGAGCAGATGGTCACACTCGCTAATCGAGTCACACAATGTGAGCAGCTTTGCCGAGATGGCACAGGCCCAACGCGCCGTCCCGAAGGTGGTAGCCGTCCCCTTTGTGGCCTTCAGCGCAGCTATCCTCGTGTGTTCCCACCTCGCCATTTCCTCGTCCCGCGACGTGTGTGCTCCGCATCCAGAGTGCGTTGTCTTCGCTTATCGCTGGCAAATCAACGGCCACTGTCCATGCCGAGCGCTTGTGGACGGTGACAGGACCCCACGGACATTGGAGGAGTGGACCCACCCCATCGACGCCACAAGTACTGTGAAAATCCTCGCGACAGCCGGGACTCTCGATACGATCCAACTCATCAACAGGCAGTTGATCCATTGGCCCAACGAACTCCAGAACTGTCGCGACCTCACCTACATGTAAGTTCATGCCCCCAGTCTGCCTCAGCCCGACGTGAGGAATTCGAACGCTCTGACCCTTCTGACTTGTTATCAGCTCGCTCTTCAACACTGCCACGGAAGAGGTACCGGCGTGGGCGAGTGAGCTGCGAAAACTCCAATATTTGTACGCATTTGCGGGATTTCAACGCTTGAATTTGCTCCCTGGAGTGCCTTAGCTCACGCGGCTGTGCGTCTTCGTCCCTGCCAGCCAAATCGAGGGCAAGGAAGGCATGCCGAACCTTGGCGGCTTGCCGACCGATCTCTTCCACGACATGCCTGAACTGAACTACCTGCAGTTCGGCGTGCAGCACCGTCTATCGCATCTGCCATCCCTCGACGGTGCACCCAATCTG
This sequence comes from Halophytophthora polymorphica, assembly GCA_023338205.1. NCBI lineage: Eukaryota > Oomycota > Peronosporomycetes > Peronosporales > Peronosporaceae > Halophytophthora > Halophytophthora polymorphica. Next base: position 3,603 of record JAADYJ010000330.1, read on the forward strand.
CGCAGCATCATTCTCGCGCGGGTGTACGAGCTTGTGGAGCTGCCGTCACTAGACAAGCTGACACGTCTCGAGCGTCTAGATCTGAGCGTTCTCCCGCGTCTGACTCGCATCCCGGACATGGCTTCAACGACGAAATTGGTCTTTTTCGCTCTCTTCAAGACCGCACAGCTGTGCTGCAACGGCTTCCGAGGCGAATGTGATCTGTCCGATCCCTACTGCAGAATAGACCACGAAAGGCCGGGCCCAGCAGCAACATGTCTCGAGGACGACGCCCTCAAGGCTACACCAGCCACACTTCGTGTCTTCGAGAGGTTCTCGAGCGCTGTGTGCCACGGCTCGTCATCAATCTCGCAGGTGCTCACCACGGAGATGGTGCTGGTGTGTGAAGGCGTTCCATTCCGTCAGTGCTTCCTGCCGGGGTCCGAACCTGGCACGTGGGTCGAGGGAATGTGCTACAACCACCGCATGCAGGTTCTGGCGTGCAACCCAGACCCGAACAAGATGCGCGTGCGCCGCAGGCAGATCCAGGACGGCATTGGCCCTCCATGCGACCCTGCAGTGGAGGCGTGGCTAGGCTGTGGGAAATAACGACAGTCTGTAAAGTCCGTCTAGGGAGCAAAACGAATGGAAATGAAGCTGCAACATTTCAACGGAACAAAGTAGCATCGATATCCACATCCACTTCGTCGACCACAGGTTTCAAGTGTGGGAATGGAGCAAACGCGGCTTGCGTTCTTCGGGTGGATTGGACTGTCCAGACATCCATTCGCACCGTTTCGGACCTAGCACGCCAACGCGGGATCCGCAAAGATCCTTTGCGTGGCTTGCCAGCGCGGCCCTCAAGCTGTTAGACGGGCTATCGTCGCAGCACTACAGCTTCGAGACTTTGGCGTCAACCCAACGGGCTTTGTTGGTGCCAACTTGCCTCCAGCTCCGGATCCTGTAGCCGCCACGTCGGGCGTCGACGTTCGGGTGCATGGACTGGTGGAACTGATTTCTTGAAAGGTGTGCGATGGGGAACAGCAATCTGAGAGGGGAGGGGCACACCCGCATTCCTACCCGAGAGCTGCGCCACCCTCCGAAAGCGCCGGTGTCGCTGGCATTCGCGCACGACTGCGAACAGCACGGGCAGGGCTGTCGCCAAGCTTGGGTCTGGCACGCAGGAACCTGGTCGGCGCCCAGCCGGTCGGCACGATAGCTCGCTCGACCGGAGGCTGACCTTGAACTCAAACGTCGGGGAGATTCGCGTCCAAGCAGCACCGTGGCGGTCAGCGGGGGAAAGGCTCGGCGGCGTTAGCCCCCACTGTAGGCGAAAGAGTCAGCCGTTCAGTCAGATAGCTACAGTCGATCGGCTAGGTGCGAGAGTAGCAAAGCTCCGCCATGCGCGACTCGAGTGGCCCGGCATACAAATTCCCTGATGCCGATCGCCCCATCCAGCGCCATTCACTGCCACCATCTGCGACTGCTCCCCCTGCCCTCCTAACAGCAAAATGCACGCTGGGCCACGGTGCATACAAACCGCAAGTCAACGGCACCCCACCACCTGGGATCCGAGAAAGGTCAGCCTCGTTTGCGCCCACACGTTCATGGCTCGAGCCGAAATGGGCTTTGCGGTGACCGACCAGGGAGGGTCTATCCGCTTGCCACAACTCCACAGCAAGTTCGCCAGCCGCCTTGGAGACTGTGGCCGCGCGGTTAGCCCTACCGGTCCATAAGACAGGTCACCAGGCAGGGCACAAGCGAGACACCAGGGCCTCTCGATCGGCCGGAACATCCTTCCCGACGCAGATCGCCGAGCCACCTCGATTCATCCCTGTATCTCGCCAGCCAGGAGCTCAAGATGCTGACTCGTCTCGCGCAGTCGGCGCTGCTGGGCGTGCTCTTCGCCGCGTGCACGGACGCCGTGTCGCTACAGGAAGACCCGACCGTGGGCAGCGACGAGCTCCTGACGCTCAACTCGCACCACCCGGCGCTCGGCGCGTATCTGGCGGTGGACGACGTGCCCACCGTGGCCTCGAACGTCTCCACGCCCGTCAGTAGCAGCTCCGCGACGGAAGTGGGCAGTGAGGCCGACTCCGCGGCGGATTGGGCACCTGGCACCGTGACGGCGCCCGATGTGATGCGCCAAGTGCGTCGTCGCCGACTAGAGGTGAGCAAGAACACGGACATGGTGAAGCTCGAGACCTTTTTCGGCCAGGAACTCGAGACGGATGTGACCCAACTCCCCACGAGCGGAGAGCACAAGCCCATCGCGTGGCCCAGTAGTTACTGGCCCGTGTACGCCGACAGCATCAACTACCGCTGGGCGGGCGAGGGCGTCCAGAGTCCCTCGGAGCTCTACGCCACCGCCTTTGGTCACGACGTGCAGACCATCACGGACGCCATCTCGGCCGAGAACGGCGTGGATTCGCAGAGCCGTCGCACGGCCTGCACGGTCGACGACGATTGCAAACCGCTCAACGATGGCAGTGTGTGCGCCCAGCGCCTGGGCCAGGAGGCGGGCTACTGCATCCCGACGTGGTTCGGCATCTGCCACGCTTGGGCTCCTGCTGCCATCCTGGAGGCCGAGCCAAAGTGCGCAGTGACGCGCAATGACACGACTTTCCAACCGTACGACATCAAGGCGCTGCTCACGCTGGCCTACGACGGCTCCAGTATCGCCACCATCTTCACGGGCACGCGCTTCAACGGCAACGACAATGCGCCTAACAACACGGACGAGTACGGCCGCTTCACGGACTCCAGTCGGCGTGACGTGGGCGCTGGCTTCTTCCACATTGCTGCCTCCAACATCATCGGCCGCTTCAATCACAGCTTCATCGTGGACGTGACGGCTGGCAACGAGGTCTGGAATCAGCCCGTGCGCGGCTTTGAGGTGCTCAAGATGGCCTACCACACGCCGCAGGCGGCCGCGCAGAAGTTCTACAGCGTGGACGAGTACCCGTTCAATGACGACGCCGTGTGGCTCGTCGAAGTCACGACGCGCTTCAGCTGGATCGTCGAGTCGGGCGCCAACGGCCCGCTCGTGGCCACGGGGCTCGTGGACAAGTACACCAAGAGCGCCGACTACGAGTACTTGCTCGAGACGGACGCCAACTACAACATCCTGGGCGGCGAGTGGCTCTCGGGTTCCAACCAGAACCACCCGGACTTCATCTGGCTGCCGGCCAACAAGCCCGACAACAGCACCACCACGGCTGTGGGGCTCGTCTACAGCGAGATCGAGGAGCTGCTCTCCGCTTCCGTGAACGGCGACTGCTAGGCAAGGACATCATCCACCCGCCTAGAGTTCTCCGGTGTGTCTGTGTGTACTAGTGGCCGGTCCGGCAGCGTCTTGAGTGCTTGTGTTGAGCTAGTGAGTGTCGAGCCCACCATCACATTGACTACTACATGTACTGCTGGTACACGAGCCAGCGACGAAACGGACCTCAAACGTGTGCTTCTCCTATAGAAACGCTGCATTCCAATGCACTGTGTCGCATTCCCAGCCTTCAGATATAGTCCACAGTCGCTCGACGCGCAGAGCGCAGCAAGGCACCCGGTTCGTCCAGTGCCTGCAGACTGCGACAAAGCTCCTTGGCCGTCGGCCGGTCCTTCGGGTCGTAGCTCAAACACAGCTTGGCCAGTTCCAATACGGCCCGCGGACAGTCCGGGTGGAAGGCGGGCGTGACGCGGTTCTCGCTCACAGCCAGCGCCAGTGACGCATTCGTGGACAGCATGTCGTTATCACCTTGTGTACTGGCTGCTGAGGCCGTCACGAAGGATGTCATGCCCGAAACGGACTGGGAGTTGGCCGCCCCGAGGGCGTACGGCTTGGCACACGTGTCCAGTTCGCACATGATAACGCCAAACGAATAAATGTCGGCCTGCTGGTCGTACCGCGCGCCTCGGATGACTTCGGGCGCGATCCACGCCACGGTGCCCACCTCGGCGGTCATGAGGCCGCCGGTGGAGCCGCCACCGCCGTCTTGTCGCCTCCGACGTGCCTTGCTCACGCCAAAGTCGCTCAGTTTAGCCACCCACTTGTTGCTCAGCAGCACGTTCTGCGCCTTGAGGTCGCGGTGCACCACTGGATCCGCAAATGAGTGTAGATAGACGAGCGCGTCGGCGACGTCCAGCGCGACTGTGAGCTTGCTGTGGCCGCTGAAAGCCGAGTCCTTGTTGGCGATCCAGCCCCAGCCGCGCCGCTCACCATCCAGCTTGCGCTGCGTCTCCAGGAAGCCGGCCAAGTCGCCGTTGGGCATGTACTCGAGCACGAGGGCCAAGTCGGCCAAGGACGACCAGGCCACGCCGCGGAAGCTGACAACTTTTGGGTGCTTTAAGTTCGCGTAGAGGCGGATCTCCTTGGTGAAGCGCTGCAGGTCACGCACGCTTTTGGCTTTCTCTGGTGCCAATTGCTTGAGCACCACCTTCTCCCGCGATGACTTGATGAGGCCGAAGTACACCACGCCGTTGGCGCCCTTGGCAATCTGCTTGACGCGCTCCAGATCCTTCTGCGGGATGCGGTGGCGCTCAAAGTCCGGGTCGTTGCGCACGTCATCTGTTAGTGGGCCGGACGTGGTCGGGAACTCGTCCTTGTCGTCGTCGTCGTATCCACCGAGTCCCAAAGCGCGAGCCTCGGCCTCCTGCTTCTGCGCCTGAACAGCCTTTGCCCGGCGCTCGTCAATCACCTTGCGCTTGATAATGAAGATCAGGAGCAGAACAAAGATGGCCGCCGCGATCCCGAGTAGCAGTAGCAACAGCGTCACCAAGTCGGTGGACGATTTGGCCGCCAGGCTCTCGCTGTACTCTTCGGCGAAATTTGCATCTGTCTCCACACAAACACATCGAAAAGTGAGCGAGTGAGGACATATGCGCCGTGTTTGCACTGGTGAGAACAGATACTGCTCACCTGGAAGAACGCACACGGGGTACGATACCGCCCCGATCGTGACAGATGTTTGTGTGGACGGTTTCTTGCAGCCCGCGTCTGAGATGCTCACGGACTCGACGGCGAAGATTTCCAACTGCTCCAGCACCACAATGTCCGACTTGCGCACCTCGAAGTGCGTCACGCTACTCCCATTCAAAAGTCTTTTGGACACGTGCACGGGGATTCAGAGAGGGCGGGCGTCAGCACTTGGCAAAGCAAAATGGAGATCCAACCGCAACGAAATGCAATAGCGGGAAATCTGAAGCTGGAGACTCACAGTGTATGCAGGTTCGGCGGGAACTGGATGCCTTGGATGGTGGAGATGTTGTTCCCGGCAAAGTCCCTAGGGAACGAAGAAGCAGGTGTCTCGTAAGGTGGCATTCGCACGGAGAAATAGCGAGAAGAGATCAAGAGGCGCACATGGTGAAGGATCGTTCGCAGATACTGAAGTTGGCGGGCCCGAGCGTTTGGATCTCGGCATCGCGAGCGATGCTGGACGCACAAGAATAGACAAACCAGAAAAATACCGTTCAGATATCCCTAGGAACAACTAATTGGCGCTGATGGCGATCGAGAAGCGTAGTGCCGCAACGTACAGCTCAAAGAGATCCTCGGGCGGCTCAAAGTCTCTCCAAGTTGTAAGCACCGTCGATGATACGTCGCTGTGTGGCAAAAATAATATCACCAAGAAACAAACAGTAGTAAATCCATCCAGTCAGTGTGTCAGATTTTGTATGTGGTACCATGACGATTCTCGTCGCAAAGTATCTCCAATTCTTGTAGGTCGTACAGTTGGCGGAGAGTGTCCGGCAAGCTGGCGTTGGCCATGGATGTCAAGTTCACATTCCTGGCCATGAGCGCCATGGGTCCGCGCTTGCTTTCGGCCGAGAATGACTCGATAGGATTATTCGAAACGGAACTGCGGGGCACAAGCGCAATAGTCGAGGGGTGAGACGACACGACCATTGCACACCGCGTGGTCCAGAGTACTCACAGTAGTTCCAGCGTGCCCCATTCCTCAGGTATGAGCAGACTTTCCAGCAAATTGTCATCCAGGTATCTGCAAAGCACCGCAGCAGCAAAACCTGAGCTTCTTGCCCCACTCTCAAGGTCTACAAACGAATAAAGAGCGCGACACCACGAGTCGTACAAGCTCTCCAACGTCTCAGGTATCTCCACGTCCTCTGCTGCTGTCACGCTGTTCCCTGTGAGGTTCCTATGCGCCGCAACGCACGTAGAACCAGCGCCAAAAGTCAGTCGGTATTGGTCGATTCAAGTACAACAATTTCCCGCTTCCGGCGCAACTCCCTCGCTACTGTAGGGCCCCTATCGAGCAAGCCAACAACGCACACGCTGTTAAGAGTCGAAGCTTGTAGCTGCGCCGCTGAAATGCCGATCCCTGTGAGCTCGGACGCGTCCACCGCCTCCACATCGGTGCAAACGCCAGCGCTACTGCCGCTGCTGCTGCTGGCGCTGCTATTGGCAGCGGCAGATGCCACCCAGAGTGCCGAGTCGGCGACTGAGGTCGACGCGGACGAGCCCGCACAGTCCGCGTACAGTGTGACCACTGGCGGGCACGTGTGCGGGCAGGAGAGCGCCATGGGGAGCGTCGGCGTCGGCCACTTTGCTGGTTCTTCTGCTTGGGCTTTGCGTTCACGTCCGCGGAGATGGAGATAAATTCTGCGATGGGTGAATTTCGGAAATTGAAGGAGGCCTCCTATTGGTCAGAAAAGAGCTGTTTTCGCAGGCACTAAAACGAGGGAAATACCACACACGGCGAGTCCCAAGGCATGCATCATGCGGCAGATGCTGGAAGGTGGCGAAAGCGACATCTACCTGCCTCGTCATCAAGGCTGTGAGTGGTCTCATGGAGTGCCGTGCTCCTGCCCAGAGGACCGCGCCACGTAGTGCGCAATGGCACCGCATCTGCCAGTTGCCGCAGCAACGTGCGTACCCATTTGTGTCGTTCGCCATTTCTACCTACACCCGCCAACTTCATCCGCTCCCGACAAGTCGATGCAGTACGCCCGCCACAAAGCCCTCCGACCTTGCCCGTTGTGTCGTGGAGCCTTGAACCAAGTGAATGCGGCGCGCTGCAGTTGATCTCGCCCCCGGGCATTGACGAGGAGCTCTGGTCAATGGGGAATCAACACTGGAACCAACTGATTACTCCCCATGCCAATCAGAAGGGAAGCAAAGAGATCACAACAGAATTTGCGCACCCAGGACCAAGCCCCCGCCACAAGTAGACACCAAGATGCCACCCCGAGTAGCGACCACGAAGCCAGGACCCCCGCCGCCGGGCCAGCTGAAGATCATGTGCGCTACCACAGCAGTCCCGCGTCATCCTGACTCGGAAGAGGTGGTGACTGAGCGTGTGTTTTTTTTGCATCGCATACAGCGGGGAAAAATGTCTGGCGTTTGTCAAGGAGCACGCGACGACCGGCGACCCCACATCCGTGCTGGACGCCATCGACACCTTCGGCTACGAGCACCACTGGATGATGAACGTGGGAGACGTCAAGGGCGAGCTGGTGGACCGGGAGATCGCGAAGGTCAAACCCAAGGTACGCCCCGCTTCGGACTGGGGGCACATGCTTTGACAAGCCACTAGGACTGAACCTGAGGCTGCTATGTGGATTGTGGCGCTTCACGGCGATGTAAATGCGCAGGTGCTGGTGGAACTGGGCGGGCTTTTCGGCTACAGCGCCGTACGGTTCGCTAACAAAATGCGCGAGCTCTCGGGGTCCTCGATCCACATCTACTCCTTTGAGATATCACCTGACTTTGCTGCGACAGCCACCAAGGTGTAACCTACAGTTCGTCTCAGAGCCGATGGCCCTCTGAAGGTCTTCCTGCTTCCACCAAGCTGCAAGTTTGTTCACAGTTCACGCTGCTCTGATTGCTCTTCGCAGATGATCGAGTTTGCAGGCCTGTCAGACTACGTGACCATTTTCGTCGGCACGTTCGGCGACCAACATACAAAGCTCAAGGAGTTGGGCATTGCCCACGTCGATGTGCGTATACCATTGTCTGCGGCACAGTGCAGGGTCCAAGATGCGGCACCTCGCTAGTTATCTGCGCTGCAAGGACGGCCGATCTGACAAAATGCTTGCTGCATCGATCTCGTGTGCTTATGTGTCTCTAGGTTTTCTTTCTCGACCATGACAAGAGCGCGTACAAGAGCGACTTACAGCTCATTGAGCGGAGTGGCTTGCTGCAACCGGTGAGCTGCTGCAATTGGCCGCGCCACACTCTAGGTCAGCGACGTTCTGACTTGCCACAATATGCGGTGCTCCGGCACGTATCACTTGAACAGGGCTCTGTGGTCATGGCCGACAACGTCGTTGCGGCACACATCGACGACTATATGGAGCACGTTCGCGACCACCCGAACTTCACCTCGATCATGCACGAGTCGTACTTGGAGTATTCGAACATCAAGGACGCGCTCGAGGTCTCGACATACAAGGCGTAGACGCGACAGCAAAGCTGGTGCGGCGAGGACACCAAGGTTTTCATGGTAGTGTTCTACGGTCTCCTTCACCCTACCCAATCAGTCATTCTCCATGCCGCTTGTGCCACTTGCTGCTGGTTGGGATTTCCTTTTTCCTCGGAATGTCGAGTCTCGGGCGATTATGCTGGGCTAGAGCTGTCGTGGCCTTGGCGTCGTGACCGTGTGGGAGCGGCTCGAGGGTCGAGAGACTGTACGCGATGGGTCGTGGCGCAAACTTTGCCATACGAAGACTCGCCAGCGACCCGGTGCTAGCGCACTTGTCCAGCTCTAGACCCACTTCAGCAGACAGCGGCCCGAATAAGCTACTTGACTCTCTTCGGCTATGGTGTTCCAGCGGAGCAAGCTTTTTTTGCAGACTCGCAGCCACCACGCGGCGCAGCTTCTGTCGCTTGTTCTGCAGTGTCACTCGTCGCTCCGTGACGAAGGTGATCCCGCCTTGCGACGCCTGATATGCCCTCGCCTTCTCAGTCTTGGGCGGCGAGAACCTCTTTTGCGCTTCTTGAAGGCGGGTCTCTTCGTCCTGCACAAACTCCACATGCTCTTCGCTGGGGCCAGAGAGCAGGAAGGACGTGGAACGTGCGGGCCCGCACCCGTTCTTCTCGCTGAGCGACTCCAAGAGGTACTGAAAGGACTTGAGCTCCGGCGTGCTGGCGTCCTCCGCGTCCTGCCGCTCCACTCGCGCGCGACTGCGTCTTCTCCGATCTTCCCGGGTGCTATTCGTAGCTGTTGCAGATTTGCTCCCGTTGTCATCATCCGTGTCGTTGGATCCACTGTCGCTCTCGTCTTCTGAACCACCACGGTGTTCACGACTGCTAGTCTCCGTGGTTGTCGTTTGTGCGGAAATAAAGACAGCTGCTTCTGCCCGATAGGGTCTCGATAGCTCGTTGAAGCGGTTGATGAGGTAGTCGACGGTCTGGATGGCGCGAGACGGTTGGGTCTTCTGGCCAGAGGTCATAACGGCTAATGTGAATGCGGTGCCAGGCTCCAGCGCGACGACGGAGAGGTAGAACACGACCCGGACGGACGTATCGTCGAGTTGTTTGGCTTGGCAAAACGACCTTAGTGACGCTGAACTGGCGTTAGCCTGGCACAAGGCCGCTGCATCCTCCGAGGGCGCCGCATTAGCAGCTGCGGCCGTCACCACGCGCAGCAGATCGTGAGGGTAAAGCATGAGTTTCTGTCCTTCGTCGGGAGCGCCGGACTCCTTGGCCGTCTTCTGAACGGACCGCCACATAAAGTCAGTGGCGCAAGGCACTTTGGTGTCTGTCGACATGAACGCCTCAGCATCTCCCCGCAGTACGTGCAGCTTGAGCGTGACGATGGAGCCGTGGGTGTCTGGTAGGTAGTGGAAGTGGAAGTGCTGGGCCTCCTTGGCCCGCTTGCATTCCCCTTGAACACTCACACCGTACTCGAGCTCTTGGTTTACCTGATAGGAGCTCTCGCGATGGATGCGCTGCAAACGGAAGCTGGCGGCTGCAGCGGAAGCAGCAGTACTCGCAGTTCCGGAGGTTAGCATAGCGGTACTGTTGTGTCGTGACTGCTGCAGCCGCTGCAAGTCCTGGTCCTGCTGCTCCTGCCACTTCTTGCGCAGCTGGCTCTGTCGTTCCTCGGCGTGTCGTTGGTCCGCCTGCTTCTTCTCCATGTCTTGCCTCAGCGTCGAGAACATGCTCTCCTCTGAGTTGCCAAAGAACTGCTGCCATTTCTGCTGCATCTCGGCTTCGGCTTCAGCGCTGAACACGATCCCTTCACCGAGTGCGTGAAGCACCCGCTCACCGTACAGTGCACGTTCGGCTTCTTCATCCAGCCGCACACGTCCTCCGGGTTTCAAAGTGGAGCTCCCAGGGGAGTGGACAGCGGGACATGCAGCAGGTCCGTCGTTGCCATCGTTCGCGTCGTTCGCATCATCTAAAATTGGTTCCAGTTCCTGTGCGCCTTGACGTTCACGTGATCTGACCTTTTTCTCCCGCTTGTACGGTTGAGGCGGCGGGTTCTCGGCCCCCACCAAGCGCGTAAGTGATCCCGTGCGATGCAGAATCGGTCTACCTACTGGTTTCGTGATCGCAGAGATCGTATGGCCATTGGACGGCGTTGGAGATGACGAGTGGGAAGCTTGTGCTGCCAGTTTCGGGGGCCCTTTCTCAGAGCTCTTGGCAGTAGATGCATTGTCACGTTCCGAATTTTCTTCAACCCCTGTTTCCGCCTCGGCAAGCGCAGGGGGCTCACCTCCACCTTTTCTCCTGTCTTCGTCACAATTGCCGTGTTCGTCTTCATACTCGTCGTCGTCGTCGTCATCACCGCCTTCCTCCTCTTCGCACAACTGATGCTCGGCATTTGAGTCCCCACCGCCTTCATCGCTGTCCGTGTCATCGTGCGGGGTCCACATTGTGGCCCGGAAAGGGTTGTTCACGACCGCGACACTGGACAGGAATGCTGGTTGCTTGGAGAAGCGGAACGTGTGGTGGATCTTCAGGTCACTGGATGGCTCCTTAGTGATCGGCAGCAGGCCCGCTTGTGGGTGTTGCACCATGTCCATCCCATCCGAAATATTGGTGGACGTGATCTCCATCGACTCGGAGGTTTCTGTGATGGGCTCTTCAACTCGTATCATGGGGTCCACCGGCTCGAGTATTGACGCCACTTCATCCGCAGGATTACTGTCCTCGTCATCGGCGATAGTGGGTTTGATAACCTCGTCGACCTCATCTGGACTCGGTGGTGGTTCTGGCGAGTCACTGTCATCCCCATCCTGAACAATTGGCACTGCGATAGCAGGCTGCGCTCCTGTCGCGCCTTGCACCATTCTCTCCACCTGTTCCTTCAAGATGGCATCCTGACCCTCAGGGGGCAAGCTCTCGTCCTCCATTGCTTCGAGGAAGACCGTCTCCTTCTCGTCACTTGAACCCTCTTCCTCGTAATCCGACTCGTCATCGGAGCCATCGTCACCAGACCCTGCATCATCGCTGACCACGCTCTTTGTGTCTTCAGGCTCTGGCGTGAATTCGCGCGTGATCGTAGCTGGCGTCTTGGGTTTCCGCTTGCGAGAGGAAGTAGACGTTCTATTGGCACCCAGAAGGGCAGTGGTGTCCGCCAGACGACCTCTTTCTGACGATGCACGCTGAAGTTTATGAGACGGACGCCGCTGAGTCAACGCATGCGTCGAACTCCCAAGAGGCACGGAGGCATCTTTCTCGACGGATGGCACCACGACGACTGTTGTCATGCTTCGTGTTCGTCCTAGGACTGGTCGATTCACATGTCTTGGCACAATGGCTGCTACTTCTTCCGATTCTCTCTCGAGCTGCGCCGCTTCATCGTCGGCACGTCTGCTTTTCGACGACGACAAAGGTCGGCCGACCGGTAGTAGAGCTGCAGTAGAAACTTCTACTGTCGCAGTTGCTTCTTGTCCGCGCCATGTATCCTTGCGCATTGGTGGATTGTTCACTGAAGCTGTGTCCTCATGAAAGATCTGGCTTCTCAGAAGTGTGTCGTTCCATTCGCCGTCCTCTTCCTCTTCATCGTCGGATGCTGCACTTTCTTCAGGAGGATTGTTTCTTATGAGCTGTGTCGGACGGTGGGCCACTGCATCGCCACGTGACCCTGAACCCACACGCCATTGACGAGGCGGCACCAGCGGGAACTGAACGTATAAAGTTGTGTAAGTATCCATAGACTCGCTTTGCTCCACTTCACTGAACTCGGATACCACACTCGCTTGATGTAGTCGTGGATAGTCCTCGAGTCTTGCACAATCCCGCCGTATGGCTGTCTTGGAAGCGCTCAACGTTGATCCCCCCAGGTCGGCTGAGTTCGAAAGATGAGTGCCTTCAGGCATCATGGACATTCGCAAGGGTGCAATGGGCTTGGGCGTCGGCCCAATCCGTCTCACGCCCATGACAACGGGTTCTTGGCCCCGGCGATGCGAGAGCCCACCCTCGCCACCCCTTCCAAAGTCAGAGTCTACCGATACTGGGCGAAAGCGATCCAATGCTGTGACGCTGCTGCTCTGGCGAGCAGCAGGCGTTGCACCATCTACAAACAACCCGTACAATTGTGGGCTCTCGCCCGAAAGAAGGTCTTGCATCGACAGCGACTCCCCCAGCGTCTTTTTGATGTTGAAAACCCCGTCGTGGAGTCCTCCTGCTCTTCGACGATGCTGACGCCCCGCCTTTTGGTCCAGTGAGCTTGCTCCGACTTGCAGGCCCTTCGGAAGCAACAGTGTGCACGATAGCTGCATGTATCTCAGCAGCATCACCTGTAATTCGGAAGTGATCTCCAGTTTGTAGTCGCGGCAGAAGGAAGGAAGCTCGCGGAGCTTGAGCAGCGTATGCGTCTTGTTCCCTACGACATAGAGTAGGGCCCAAAAGTCGAGGTAGCAGAGCTGACCGTCGCGATCGAGATCCACAAACCGCTTCTTGGCGGCAAAAACGGCGCTTTCAAACGACATGGAAGCGCGTGAGCGTGAGGGGAAGCTCGCCATCGCTTGGTCGCTTGCCCAAATGTAGCGCAGTTTGAGCATGAGTTGCTCGAAATCGTCGACCGCCATCATGCCCACGCGCTCATGGTCATAAAAAATGAAGCAGCTAAGGAGCAGCCGGAGTTTGTCCAGATAGCCAACCTCCGCGTTCGACTCTGTAGACGGTGGCTGAACGAAGAGTAGGCTTTCCACGACGCGAAACTCGGCGTTCTGTTGCTTCCACTCTGACACTACCAGCCGCAAGAAGCGGTGGAGCTCGATCCATAAGACAGGGCATTGCCGCTGAGCTTCAATAATACTGGCTTCGGCGTCGCCAGCATCCTCCGAGTCCATGAGCACGGGCCGAGTCGGTGCTAGCTGGGTATACTCGCTGATGAAGAGTAGAATATTCCGCAGGAATCCAGGGCTCACAAGGGGGTACAGCATATTTTCCTGAGCACAGAGCAGCGCGTGCTCCATCCGCACGAACTGCCAGTTACTTTGTCCGTCCATGCCAAGCACTGCTTCACTGCCCAGAGCGGCAACACGGTCATGGAATCGCCCTTGTTCGCCTCCACGTGAGTATCCAGTGAGGCTGTCACCATTGATCACCATGCCGCGAGAGTAGAACCACGAGTAGCAGCACACACAGATGGCGACCAGGTCGTTCGGAATACGGTCGTTCTCGTCCATTTCGTCCGGTATGTGCAGCTCCAATAGCTCTCCAAAGACAGCAACCGCGTCGAGCTCGCGCAAAACATGGCACATGGACACAAAGAACTGCTTCAACTTGGTTTCCACTGCACCACGCATTCCGTACGTTTCCTTGAATACGGCAAACAGTACGCCGAAGATCGAAAGCTCTTCGTGCGCCGCGGTCTTTGGGGAGCTCTTCTTAAAAAGGCGCGTATGGGCGGAAGCGGTCAGTTTGCTGTACACCTCAAGAATTATCCCGAGTGTCGCCCGTCGTGAAAAGTGCGGTCTATACCCAACACGCGGGAGTTCGAGCGTGTGCAGTCGTTTCCGACAAACCTCACACACAGGTTCGCGTCGAGCCCCATTTTCGTGATCTTCTTCTTCGCTCTCATCGTCGCTGGCTACGATTTCATGCGGGTCCTTCCACAGCACATGGAGTTTCGGCGCTGGTCGACACCAACAGTAGCCTTTGGACCAGAACTCTTGGAAGCTCGGGGATAGTTTGATGTTGCATACCAGTGCGTTCTCAGGCAAATATTCGGCCACGGGAACTGACAGGACCACATCATTGTCGATCTTTTCTGCATCGACTTGTGCGCCATTATCCTTCTCGGTATCAGGGGCGACGTTATCGGTACTACCACCGTTCTCGTTCTCCTTCGAGACCGGTATGAGAACTTCAGCACCAATCGACGGCACGTTTTCCGTAGGCCCCGTTAGGTCCTTCATGGAGGGGCTCTTGGGCGTGTGTACAACCATAGGAGTGCTTGGCCCGGCAACAGTGTTTTGCCCCGCTGTGCGGTCAGTGTGACCTCCAACCACCGAGTCCTCCCACCGCACATATTTTTCACCCAGGAGATTGTAGGTCACCATGGGTTTGCGTCGGGCCTGCTCGTCCTCGTGCTTCTTCCGTTTGCGGACCTCTCCTTTTGCTAAGACGTTCTGTTTCAGTGTGCGTGTCACCGTTGGGGCATCGAACGACATCCGAGGAACTGTGGAGACTGCAAATAGAGCTTGTAGGATCTGGACGCCTTCTCGTGCATCCACGCGAGCTTTTGCCGTCAGTTTTTGCTCTTGTAAACACTTGGCGAGATTGAACTGGAGCCTCTTCACACTAGGCAGGTTGCGCTTGAGCGCCAGCAGGTGCGTGAGACGACCAGCTGCCATGGTGTCTCCTGTCCCGTGATGGGCGATGTAGTCCTGCAGGTATGCGAGGAGTAACTTGTCCTCGACGGGAGGCTTCGTTGACTGGGACTTGTTGTCGCTTGTTTGGTTGCCTCCATGAGGAGCTCCTTCATCTTCGTCTCGCGGGTTTAGCCCAGTTTTCTCGTCCCCTGAAGTAATTGGGCCAAAGGGGGTGCTGCCGTTGGCCTCTCGACCTGCGGCACTGCTTGGGGTAACATACTCTGGCTGAGGGAGAACTGACGGCACGTGTAGCGTCAAATACTCATCTGCCGACCGCGCTGTTTGACGCGACAACGGCAACGATTTGCCGTCTATGGATCGGGCTGTAGGTGTCCCACCACTTCTGTCCGCACGCGCCGATGGATTGGACGATGCTTCGCCACCGTAGCTCTCTTCAAGCGGCAAATGGTCCAATGTAATCATGCCCCACGAATCGGTGCTGTTTACTGGGAAACCTTCCGCCGTACCACCATCGAACGCGAACACGAACTTACAGACCTCGTGTGCCAGCGCCACAACCGCTACACCCTTTACTAGCGTCATGTCCACAATAGCGGCACCCACCTCAAAGTACCGCTTCTCGAGGACGCTACCAGTTTCCGTGATTTCCCACTGGAGCACCGTCATATCCAGAGAGCAGCTTAAGAATTCCGCCAACCCGGAAATTCCCTGATTAGTTGGAACGTCACAGATTTTGGACACCCGTCGCTCGTGACGCGCCGGCACCTCGAGCTCCTGGAAGGACACCTTCCGTGGATTCATGTGCCACGCCGCCAATCGGCCGTCTTCGTACCCAACGAGCACACATGGTTCTCGATCTCGTCGTGCTTCGACCGCGACGTTGGCCGGGCACCTGCTAATCACCTCGATGCACGATGGCACACCAGTATGACCACCGATGGCAGTGTTGACGTACCCCAGCATTCGTAGAGACGGCACACTCCACACTTTGACGATCCCGTCGGCAGCTACCGATGTCAGGATGGCTCCGTTTGGGTTTGTCGCGTTAGTGCACGCCGTGATTTGGACGATGTGTGTCGAGTGCGCTGCTTCCGCTCTCGCGCTCGCCTTGAGCACCAATTGACAGGCAGGAGCACTCGTCCAGGACCCACCCACTTTCCAGCTAAAGAGCTGTCCGCTCTCCGTGCCGATAACAACGACCAACTGTCCAATCTCAGTCAAGTCGCTGTCTGAAGTCCGGATACATGTCTGAACGGCGAGTTTGGTGGTCTGGCACTTGACCAAGCCTCCCCACGATGGCGACGAAAGCGAGCTGCTCTCGTCGGTGCGCGCTGATGCGCTTCCTCTACCGGTAGCGCGGTGAAGCGTGATGACTGACAGCGCACTGATTCGGTCGTTGAGGTGAGGATCCTGAAGCAGTAGCACTCGCTTGCGCTGCGCTAGATCATAGACGTCTACCATGTCGTTGCTCCAAGCAAGAACCACAAACTGAGTCTGCAACTCGTCGTTTCGTACCGTCTCAACAGCAATGATCCGGGAGTTGGCGTGCGTAGGAGGTGGGAAAAAGAACTCGCATGCGTCCGACTCAGATGCGGCTTCGTTCAGCGACAACACGCGAAGGTTGCTGCACGCTGTGGCACTGAGGCACAACACCTTGCTGCCTCTCTGTGTGGCGATCCCTCGCACTGCGTACACCTCCTCCATCTGCGAGAACTCGTGCAGCATATGAAGCACAGTTTGCACCTTGAGGACGTGCATCACGTCCTCGCGCAGCACGACTAGGAGGTTCTCCACACAGCTGCCCATGTCCACGCTCACACACAGTGTCATCGTCCTGAGCGGTGGTTCCATGGTCACGATAGCGCTACGCCGCTTGCTTTTTGCACCCGTGCCGGCGGTAGTGCTTTGCTTCCCTCCTCTGGGAGAGTAGAACCCCACCAGTTGTAATTGCGGCAAACGGTGTTCTACGACGCCCGAAGTTGCGTCAGCACCGCCAAATACTCTGCGCTCAATCAAGAATCTCCAGTGTCGCACTGCGCCCGAGTCGCGGTAGGCGGTAATCACCATGGCCTCGCCTGGCTCCATAATTTCATCTGCGGCTTTCGCAACAGTGCAGGAAGACGGGACGCTGTTCACCTCGATGGACGAAATTACCTCCTGCTGTGCCGAGGTTACGGTCGCTCCTGTGGGTTGATACGGAGCTGTATCGGGCGCGAACATCGTCGACGCATTCGTTCTACTGCCGTTGACGTTCCAGACCTTGAGACCGCCTTTAGAGAGCCCCACAAACAGCCAATCCCCTCCTGGAGACAGCGCCATGGCTGCGATCCCCTCTCGGAGCATCACACGGCGCGTGAGTACGTACTTGCCCCCTTCCGGGTTCTGTCGCCACTCAAGTAGCGCGCCTTCCCTCGGTGTAGTAGTCGTAGTAGAACTCCCGTCGGAAGGTGGAGACTCCGTTTCCACGGCTGCGACCGAGCCGTAAAGCTCCGTTAGGCCGGGAGAACCGCAGATGAGCTCCAGCTTGTCCGGATGACGCAGTCCCGCTCGCAATTTCTCAATGTACAGCAGCGTTCGCTGAGGCTGTGGCTCTTGTGACGCTTGATCCGGCAGCGTGATCCAAGGTGTAAAGCTCTCCTCCTGTCGCTTCGAGATCTGCAGCACGTCCACCACGTTCCTGGGCGCACCAGGCAGCATCGTCGCCCCTTCGTCCTGCGTATTGGTGCTGGTAGAGCTGCTGTTGCCGCCCTCACTATTGGCCAAGTGGCTGGCCAATACAAGGCGCTCTGAACATGCGTCGTAGTGCACGCATTGCAGTAGATGCGTCGATGGGCCTGAGTACACCAGCAACTTGCGCAGTGACGCTGGCTCCACTACTAGCACGCTATACGTCGTCACCACTGGAGTGTGCACACGCTTGGCTGGTGCTGATAGCACCGCGCTGGTGTACACACAGACGTAAACGTCCAGTGCTGCAGAGTATGTCAGCATCATGCTGGGCACCACCACGTCCGCATCACCGGAATGCGACTGCTGTTGCAGTTGTTGGAGCTGGAGCTGCTCGTAGTACGTCAGTTTCTTGCGGCTGGCGCTCCCCCGCGCTGCGGTGGCGGCTGCGGCTGCCTCCGAGGCCTCGTCCGCGCTTTTGTCGAACAGCGCGGCGGATTTGATCTCCCGTCGGAGCGAGAAGAGCCGCAGAACGTGAGGGCGAAGAGGGTGTGAGTCGTACGTAAGCACATGATGGCGGCGCGTGTCGTAGGTAGCAGCGCGGATGCTGAGCCCGCTGCACGCCAACTGGTGCCGCAACTGCAGCGTCTCCTTGGCGTGCATGGAGCCGGCGGCGTCCTGGAGAGAAGGCAGGCAGCTTACTCGACCCGCCTTGCCTCGAGGAGGCGTCTGACAATCGGAGCACTCCCCGGTGGAATGACAGTCATTAATTTAGTGGAAAGGATGACAGATACCTGTTCCAAGTCACCCCCGCTTCAGACACAGCGTGGTCAGGTGTAAATCAGTTCACGTGGGTTAACACCGAAGCGGAATGCGAGCGGCAGGCGGAGCGGTGTGTGCGCATGTGCGGCGGTGGCTGCCTGGTCGTCGCGTGGGGCTGGTGGCCGCGATGGCGGTGCTCTTGGCGCTAGCATCGGCTCCGCTCTCGAGGTTTCCTGGCGCGCAGGCGGCCAGTCTGCATCTGCGAGTGGACCCATTGCATCACGGACACCAAACGGAAGCAGCCCCGGGCACGTTCATGCTGGCGGTGGAAGAAGACGACAGTGATGGCGACGAAAGCGACGACATTAATGGCAGCAGTATCAGGTACGCGGTGTTGGTGTACGCATGTGGTGGTAGTAGTGCATTATGTCGGTCATGAATGGCGCTGACGCATTGTGTTTGTATTTCGTTGTGCTCACCAGCGACCTGTCGAATGGCGGCATGGCGTCCTGGGACGAAAGCAAGATCCCAGCGTCGACGGGGGTCTTGTACGTCGTGTGCATCAATCTAGAGCGTCTCCAGCGTAGTGAGAGTGGCGACTGACGTGCTCTTCTGTCTATGGCTGGGCTGTGGCTCCACAGAGATGTGTCCATGAACGAATTGGGGGAGATCGAGTTCACGTCCAACCATGAATCGATGCACACGCTGTACGTGGCGTGGGATGCACTTATGGGATTGCTGTGGACCCTGAGCTGACCTCTGTGACCTCGTATTATGTATACGTTGACCAGAGACTGCAGTGACGCGTCGCTCTGGCGTTTGGCTGTGGGCATGTCGTACCTGGTCACTCTCGTGGCGAGCAACAACCTGCTCTCGTCCTTTGAGAACGTGTCGCTCCCCTCGACTCTCGTCTCACTGTAAGTCCGCGGCATTTCCCCTGAACGGCAGTTGCTTGTGTCTCTTGCTCTCACTGACGTTGTCACGTGAACCGCGTCCCGTGCAGCGACCTGTCGGGCAACAATTTGTCGAATTGGGAAAGCTTCGAGCCTCCTCGCGACCTGCAAGCGCTGTACGTACCCCATATACGAGAGGGGAAGATTCTCGATTGAGTGGACTCCGTCGTAGTCACGCCCATGGGTTGCTGTGGCATCCACAGAAACATGAGCGGCAATGACTTTCGTGAATTCTCGCATTTCAACTTGTCCACCGCCACCGACCTGGTATCCGTGTGAGTATTAGACACGCACAAGGCCTTCTCGCTAGTGTCTACGGTTCCACGCCACTAACCTGTGGATCTGGTGTTTCTCTGTGCAATAGTGATCTGTCGAACAATGGACTCGAATCCCTGGTTGGAGTCATCTTCCCGGCGAATCTCACGACACTGTGAGTATCATGTAGCCGGCCTTGCCAGTTCATTTCTTCGTTCTTACAACCTGAGGTTCTCGCTGCGCTTCTTCGTGTAGGGACCTGAGCAACAACAACCTGAAGCAGCTCGAGGTCAACCAAAAGAATTGGGAGGTCCTGCGGAACCTCACGGAGTTGAAGACGGACGCGGTGACGCAAATCACGTGCCCCACCACCGGCGCTACCATCGAGACGATCAACGGTGACGTGGACGTGTGTGTGCTCTCAGACGAAGCCTTCGTGCAGACATACTTCAAGAGCAGCGGTACGTCCTTTGGCAAGCCCTTTTTCCATTAGCAGGACCGTATGCGTGGCTGATCCGGCCGCTTCTTCACTGGTTTGGCTGAAATCTTTAGGGTCCAAAACTTACTTTGGGCTGGTCTATCTGAGCATCACGGTGAGCTCTTTGATCAGCATCTGGTTCGTGGTGCTTCTCCTTATCCACGTGGCCAAGAGAGGCCAGCACGGGAAGGAGGAGAAGCACCACGACCCGCTGGAGGTCTCCACTATCACCACTTCGAGGCACTGGTCAGTGCAAGATCCGAGTGAAGAGCTGCCCAACGACGTGCGCTTCGACGCGGAGCTGGCGTCACTACGCATTGACCCGGCAGACGTGATGCAGATCCGCTCTCTGGCGCACGGCGGGTTCGCCATGATGTCGCTCGTGCATTTTGGCGACAAGCTGGCGGTGCTCAAGAAGATTGCCGTGCACCGTCAAGACCGCGAGCAGGTAGTGGCTTTCATGGACGAGATCCGCGTGTGCGCCAAACTGGACCACGCCAAGATCGTGAGCATCCTGGGGATCACGTGGGCCAGCCTGAACGAGCTGGCGGTGGTTGCCGAGTACGTGCCCAATGGAAGTCTCGCGGTCTTCTTAAAGGAGAAGAAGCCGACGCGCAAGAGCTCGCGGGGTATGTTCATGTGGATGAAGTCGTCCGGCACGACGCCCAGCAAGCTCGCGTTGGCGCTGCAGATCTCCGAGGCCTTGGTGTATCTGCAGAGCTTCTCGCCGCCAGTGGTCCACGGTAACTTGAAGGCCGACAGCGTGCTGCTTGGGGAGAAATGGGAGGCCAAACTGGGTGGCATCGGCTACAGCATCAAGGTATCTGCCTTATCCGTCGACGAGCGCGCGTGGGTGGCCCCAGAGGTGCTGAGCGGCGGCGAATTGGGTGACAAATCGGACATTTACTCCTTCGGCGTGGTGCTCTCGGAGCTGGATCGCTGCAAACGGCCGTACTCGCGCAAGGAGTCTCGACGGTACAGCACAGAGAGCTCAGCACCGCCCAAGCCCAAGTTCCGGGACGATTGCCCTGCAGAGGTGTTGGAGCTCGCGCAGCGCTGTCTGCAGGACGACCCCGAGGGGAGGCCCACGGCCATGGAGCTTCACTATGCGCTGCGACAGCTACGTCGCCAGGCCGAGGACAAGCAAAGGGGCTTGACCGAGATGTAGACAAGGAGGAGGAAAAGGGCCAAGCCGTGAAACGCTCTGCGTGTGTGTATGGAGAGAAGACCGGCGACCACGCTGTGAATGTGGTCGCAATGTGCAAGAGATCCGTTGCGGCCATGGAACCGCAAGGTTTGCATTTGCCGTGCGGACCGCTTGTCGCGCTTGCTTTATACGTTTCCAATGTTATTATTCATTTCGAATGGCCTGGACGAGGTCCTGCTGCTGTGTGCGTTGGGGCATGTAGTGGGGGAGGTCTCCGCCTGCAAGAGCTGCAGACGCCACTGCTCCGAACCCGAGACTGTGCTGGCCTCCATCCTCGTTCCCAGCTCGCGCAAGTTGCTCAAACCTGAAAGGGGACGCGCAGAACGCGGACTTGCGCATCGGCGCAGAGTACCAAGGCCGGCAGCACGTCGTCTACGTAAAGTGGTTCCACAAGTCAACCGCGACGAGTACAAGGCAATGGAGGCGGTGCAGCAAGGCTTGATGCTAATAACCGTCCCCCACAAGA